>APFE030977787.1:67088-103950 GCA_000404065.3 Pinus taeda | reverse complement strand
CATGTTTCCCTGTTTTTAGGTTTAGGATCCCTGAAAATGGCACGTGTGACAGAGCCTTTATCTCTTCATCCATGACACATTTTTCGAAACTGAAGGAGGTTTTTATAGTCCGGGATGTCTAGAACAAAAACCTCTCTTGGTTTTGTAAAATACTTCTCCATCTGTCCAGAATCGATCCTTGAAGAAGACGTGTAAAACAGGAAACTTTGATTTTGAAAAACTGCACCTACAGCAGTTTCGTAGCGCAAGTTTGGTCCTTTATTTCTCCCAGCTCATGATGTATTTGAGGAAACTGAAGGAGGTTTTTGTGAACCGATCCGTGATGAACAACAACCTCTCTTTGTTTTTTGAAACACCGTCCCTACCTCCCAGAATATGCCTTTGAAAAACCGGTGTAAAACAGAGAAATATTCCTGTGAAAAACTTGCACCTACAGCAGTTTCGTAGCGCAAGTTTAGTCTTTCATTTCTCCCACCTCAGAATGGATTTGAAGAAACTGAAAGCGCTTTTTGTAGTGCAGCATGTTAGGAAGAAAAACCTCTTTCAGTTTGCAAAATGGAGTTCTCAGCTGCTCAGGAAAGCTTCTGTAAGTTGACTAGTAAAAACAGTTTTTCTCTGCTAAAACAGGCTGCTACAGGGGTTTCGTAGCGCGCTACGAAAACACTCAGAGTGAGTTTTTAACTATGAAAACCTTGACACAAGTTTGACACATGGAATGTTAGGTGATGTGGGATCAGTGATGGGCAAAAACGGAGTGTTGACCCTATTTGACCATACCAACAAGACTCTTTTATAGATCTTAGACACGGAAACAACCATGGAAAGAATAGACCAAGACTAACATGAATCCTTTGGAATCAAACTGATGTCAAAACGCATGGTGAGGCTTTTAGGACATGGAATGAGGCTATGAAACTTTATTTGAATATGGACATGAGACTCTAACCCTATGAATTAGACTCTAAAACATAAAAATGACTTCACCATGACTTGACCATGACTGATACAAGAATTGAGAAACCATGTAAGTTGTCCAAATTTTTTAAGGAAGTTTTACAGTGATAACAGGTTCATCAACATTCGACATCGTTTCATCTTCTTTTGCACCCTGTTTTCCTGTATCAGGTTCTTTGTCCTTCCTTGGGGTAGGAAGGTTGTTGATCTTGCTGAGGGCCATATCTTCGTCGAAGGTGACATCATGACTTATCTCAACTTCCCTTTGACCAACCACATAAATTCTAAAACCCTTAGAATTTTCACTATAGCCCACAAAGATTCCTTTCTTCCCTGATGCACCCAATTTGCTTCTTTTCTCTTTCGGCACATGAAAATATATGAGACTTCCAAAAATTCTAAAATGAGAGACATCAGGGTTCTTACCAGTGAACACTTCTTCGGGAATCTTGGAGTCCACTACTTGATGAGGGCATCGGTTTTGAACATATACGGCGGTATTTGCAGCGTCAACCCGTAGGAACTTCAGAAGCCCTTGATCATGAAGCATGGCACGAACAACGTTTACAATAGTACGATTCTTCCTTTCAGCGACACCATTCTGCTCGAGAGTGTATGGTGTTGTAGTCTCCCTCTTAATGCGAGCTTCTCTGCAATAATCATGGAATTCATTAGATTCGTACTCAGTCCCATTATCAATCCTCAATATCTTGATTTTTTTCTCGGATTGGTTTTCGATCAAGGCTTTGAAGTGAAAAAACCAAGTGAACACTTCATCCTTCTTTTTCAAGAAATAGATGCAGGTCTTGCGAGAATAATCATTTGTAAAGGTGAGATAATATAAGTATACTCCCAAAGAGTTTACAAGCATCATACTAGATATGTCGGAGTGGATCAATTGCAATATATCTCTGGTCTTGCTATTACTTGAGGGGAATGGTCCACTTGTAAATTTTCCTTCGGCACATCCCGGACATACACCTTCATGCTCTACTTTGAACTCGAGCATACTTGTCACCATTTGTCTCACATCAGGTAGAGCCTTATGGGCAAACCTCTGGTGCCATGGTTCAAATTGTAGAGATGTGTCGCAAGACATGGCTCCCAATGGACTTCCTCCAACTTGATACAAAGTGTCAACCCTGAACCCAAGAGTAAAAAAATCTTTAAAATTTCTTTTCCAAACATGTACCTTTCCATCGATGAATGCCACCTTGTATCCTTTGTCTTCTATTGTCGAAATGGACACCAGGTTCTTCATGAGATCAGGTACATATAGTACTTCTTGTAAATGAATAGTGTTACCTTGATTCAATTGAAGTGTAACATTCCCTACTCCCTTCACGGGATAGGTGGCATCGTCTCCAAGGATAATCTCCAAGTTTGTCTCCTTCTCTATCAAATTAGAGAGAGCTTCCTTGTATCCAGTGAAGTGCCTTGAGGCACCACTATCAATTAGCCAATTCCCCAAAGTGTCTAGTGGAGAGGGTTGATATAAGATAGTACTCCTTTTGCTTATTGTTAACAATATTTGATTCTTCATACCTGGAGTTCCTTGCTTTCTTGGAGGGTCGACCATTCCCTCGATGTCCCGCATTCCTTTTTCCCTAGCCATAGGACCTGTTATTCCTTTGATCATTGTTTTTGAAGTTGGCCATGGAATGATTGTGATCATCATCATGCAAAGTGTCCCTTCTATTTGGACACTCCCTTGCATAGTGGCCAAACTTATTGCAAACAAATCACCTACCCTTCCTTCCTCCCTTAATCCAGGCTTTCCATTGAAATGGCCTTTACCCTGCATTATTTCTCCTTTTGGCATGAGCGGAGAATGCAGTGGGGTTGCTTCTATTAGAAGGCATTTCTTGCTCCACCATTCTTGTTTCTTCTTGAATGCATCTCGACATCAATTCTTCAAACCCTGGAATTCAATCATTATTGAGAAAGTGGTTCTAAATATATACCACTCAGGTGGGATTCCTCAAAGGGTAGTGATAGTAAGTTCCTTGTCAAGAATGACCTCTCCAATCGAAAGTAGATCATTTTTTATCTCAGTGATCCTTAAGAGGTAGGATTGAATATCCTCATCCTTGCCCTTTTTAATATCCTTCAACTTATTTTTGAGAAATAAAATTTGATTAGCATTACTAACCTTGAACATTTGATCAACTTGTCGTAGATTTCGTTGGAGGACTTCAATTCGGAGATGTAGACCACCAGACGCTTGTCAATGGAAGCTCTGATAATCTTCTTGGCTTTGACTTTAGCCCTATTGTACTAGGTCTTCACAGCAGTCGGTGGTCTTCACAGCAGCTGGTGCATTTGAAGGAGGCTCAAGGATTTCACCCTTCACATAATCTAACAGTGCTTGTTCTTCCAAGGTCAAGTCAAGAGACATCTTCCATCCATGATAGTCATATTTTTCACGGAGCTTGTCTTCATGTCGGAATTGGGATGAGGAACCCATTGAGCCTTTTGTCCTTGTCCAACTGTCCTGGTGATTACTCTTTCACTCTTGCTTGGGCTTTGTCTTCACCTCAACTTTAATACCATGTTAATTTTAGGTAACAATGTTATGTTCTATGCTTAAGAGCAATTTTACTTCAATTTCTTTATTAGCCCAATATCAATATCCAGTTTAGCAATCACATCAACATGATAGTAAAATGCAGATAGAAAATAAACAAAAATAGTGGAAGATAAGCCAAGACAAGAGGACACAAGATGTGGCACCAACGAGGGACAAACCCCAATGTGGGGAAACCCTTGATCAATTATTCTTATATTCTTCAATACTTCAACAGAGAGAGAGATAGTACAATTTACAAATTTGATCATTTATGACAGCAGCAAAAAGCCCTAACCAAAAAAGTCAACACTAGTCAACAGGGAAGAATTCTTCCTCTATTCAGCTCGGTCAAACCCAGTCAACTTCAGCCTCCAACAGCAAGTGTAATCAACCCAAAACAGTGCGAAAAAGACCAATCAAAACTTGTCAATGAAAGTCAACCTTGCGGCCAACCCTAGTACAGTGAATGTTGGTCAAAGGAGAGGTCAGATTGCCTCGGTTTTAGTACCCAGATCTGCAACCTACTAGGACAGAGATGCCTCACCCAAACCGAAGTCAAAACAGGTCAATGCAGTCAAACAACCTCCTTACAGCTCGGTCAACGTTGGTCAACACAATGAACAAAAATTTGTCCTCCTTTCCTTCGCACGTGTGAGAGAGAAGAATGCCCAGAAATGCGTACTCAATCACAAGAGGGGAGAGAGAGAGATTTGAGATGAGATGATGGTGAAAATGACTTGAGGTCTCCTTTTATATGCAACATTGAGGATGAGTTGGGGGGTTTGAATCCCTGATTTGCTAGCTGGCTGACCTTGATAATTTGTCCATAATATAAATAAATTCATATCTTTATTTGTACATGCTGGAATCAAATGATCTTTAGATCAATCCTACATCTCTCAGAGAGAGGAATCCAAGAAAAATATCAGTTATAAATAAGATGACCCATGTGGAGTTTGGCCCTAGTTGCCAATTTTAACATGCTTTCTATGGCTTGCGGCCTAGCATAGCAGTTTGTTGTAGCTGCGGCCTCTTCCAAAATGTCCCCAAACAAGCTCCTTCACAACACTGTAATTTCCCTCCTGCTCCTCGGCTTGACTGCCCAGCGCCTCGGCCCTTGAAACAGCCTTCACGGATTTGTTTTGACCTTAAAACAATCCCTCAACCAAATCCGCCCTTTACACACAGCTCTCGGCCTCCAATACAAACTTGTCCCACGTTGTTCCTTGACATTTTCTTGTTGCAGCTAGGGCATCTGATTTCAAAGCTATCTCTTGGACGAATGTTACTCACTTGGATGATCTAAAACAATTTATCTCACCCTTTATTTATACCAAACATAGAGGCTCCAACGAATAGATGAAGTGATGCATCTATATGAGTAATTTACATCAAGACTACATGACTTGAAAACCAATAATTCATTGTCAACTTCAAAAATTCATTTCTCCACTTCTACAACTCAGAATTCGACGATTCTCGAAGCGTTGGATTCTTCTTTCTACCCTTTATCGTCTCATGCCATCACATGTAGAAATGTGCTCCCAGAATTGCCCCAAACACGATTGGGTGCAAAACCCCATCCTTGGATTCCAAGCCCACAAGTGACCCTTGTGGCGCTTTTCCCTCCAAACCCTGAACCCTAGGGCTTGGAGTACCTCCCAAGCTACACAAATCAACACTCCCTCTTAGCAAGGAAGATACTTCCAAGACTAGGAAGTAACTCACCATCATCGTCACTACTCGCAACACTTGCCCAACTCCTGGCGCCCACAATCGCAGCAATCCCTGTATGGTGAACTACACCCTTCTCGGAAGTGTCGTTGTCACTGCTAGAAGCACCCTGCTTCTTCTTCTTATCTTGTAACATCTTCCACTCTCTCTGTGATTCCTACTTGGCAGTGGTAGGAGCACCCTTGCTCCCCACTGGCCATGCACTCTTCTTGAACTGTAGAGTCTCCTTTTGAATCTGCGAGCTCCCTCTCGAACTAGACTCCCTCTGGGTCTTTGGAACCTGGACCTTCTCGAGAAGGTGAACCTTCTTTTGGGGAACCTGTACCTGCTCCTCTGAAGCCTGCACCTACACTTGCACCTGCTTCTCTAGAACCTACACCTCCTCCACCTGCTTCTTTCCATGATCTACAGGCTTGCCTGTCAACCTGTAGAGACCATGCTCTCTAACTCCGAGTACAATCCCATCGGACTTAGAGCCTCTAGGCCTGAGTCTTGCCTTCCCATCTTGGAACAAGACCTTAAACCCCTTCCTCTCGATCATCAAGAAGGAAATCACGCTATATTTGAGACTTGGTACAAACAGTACATCCTAGACCCGCATCACGCGTCCTATCTCTATTCTGAATGGCACAACACCCGATCCTCAGATCTCCATCTAACTCTTGTCACCCAACACCATGTGCAACTTTGAGTCTCGTTCAACGAGTCTCAAAAACCTCTTGTGACCATGTCATATGCTCCATCGCACCAATGTCCACGTACCATCCATCCTCATTGACAGTACCCTGCAAGAAATGAGAAATCATAGCAAAGTCCCCCTCTTCCAATCTCCTGGAGAGATCATCTATCTCAGTTGAAGTGGCAACACCAGCAGTCTGTTTTCCTTTCCTTTTCTCATAATCTCCCTTCTTCATCGGACATCTCGACAAATAATGACCCATCTCGCCACAGTTGAAACACTTAACTTTACTCAAGTCCTTCTTTTGCTTACCCTTCATTCGCATTGCAAGTGTCATGTCATCATCTTAAGACTTCTTCTTTGGATGAAGATCCTTGTCTCGCAACTCTTCCTAAATGAAGTCATCCCACAGCCTATCCCAGTCTAGCATCTTCTCCCTGGCAACGATCCCTTTGATGAAGGGATTTCAATCCTCATTGAACCCTTTCAAGGCAATCCTTACCATATCTCCATCTGAGGTAGACACATCGATGGCAGCAAGTGCATCTTTGACTTGAGACAATCTTCTTAGATATCAAGTCACACTTTCACTCTTTATCATCTTGGTGGACTTCAACTTATCCTCCAATACCAGTACTCGGTTCTTGTTCTTATTCTGGAACAAATTTTGAAGAGCCATCCACATCTCATGTGCATTGTTCTTCCCTGACAAATGAGGTATTAGGGCATCCTTCACACCATCTAGGATGATCAATCTCGTCCTAGCATCCACATCTTCATATATTTCCAACTCCTTAGGGTCGGTTGGCTTCTTGGTCTCTTTCTCGGCAAACTCCCAGAGCCTATTGAAATGTAAGACCAACTTGATCCTTTCCTTCCAAAAGACTATAGTTGGATAACCCCTCCAACTTGTCCTCATTCCGGAGACTTGCCTGCAACTTCGACATTGTAGTGAGCCCTTCACTTACAATGTGACCAACTCCCTCTTACGTTGTACTTCGTTGCGCACAACTCTGATTTACTTACTTCCAAAGTAGCTCAGACACCCTCTGATACCATGTTGAATTTCCACGACCTTGGGTCTAGATTAGTCTTAAAATCACTGACACTACCAAACCAAGAATCTCAACCATAAACTACTTTGCACAGCAGAAATATACAACAGTAAATCACATATGCACAAATATACACACTTTTTAACAAAATTATACAATATTGTACAATCCCAATCTTCGTTATATTAAACCAAATTTGAACAATACAACAGTCTATGGTATACAAGATACAGTGACAAACTTCCTTGCAACTTCATTGTCGTATCTTGTCATCTCGGTCCTTTGTTTCCGTACTGCTCACTAGTAGTGCCTTTGTCCATCAAGGCCACTACACATCGAGACTTTGGGAGGGCTACCCTCTAACACTGCTACAAGTCACTTTTGTAAAGTGTAAACGAGCTTATCCAATCTGCTCTCTAGGTAGGCCTAGTTCCCGAGCTCCAATCTACCTTCTAGTAGCCTCTTTTGTCCATCAAAGAGCTACTCTTTAGGCTACAAACTTCTCCCAATCACGTGCAAACAACATCCTTGTTCGTTGCTCTAGGGCTACTTTGGGTAGCCAACACACTACCCTCCATTCAGATAATGGCACCCAATCCAATCACTATCAATTATGCTCCTAGGAAGACTCTTCACCTCCTCGAAAGATCATCTACATGGCACCAACAGGCTACAATGTCACAATCCAATTCTGGTCAACATTTTGACCCAACAATCCTCCACAAAAAAATTGTTCGCTGCTTCTCCTGCAATTCTAGTTAGGGCATGTACAACAGCCCTTAACCCACCACACAGTCAGCAATCTAATCCCACAAGGGCAAAGGTCCACCTTGGAGAGGCTCCTCCTATGCTACGGTGCCCTATTAAGGAAAAAATTAATTACTGATTATGTAACTTAATTAAGTCATCTCTAAGTGCTTTCTCTTGAAATTTTTTCTGGGCTCTAGAGCTCTAGTGTTTCTAAGCCTCTCTGACCAAGGTCGAGACTAGAACACCTGTCTAATGCTACAAAAGTCAACACTCCCTCTTAGTGAGGACGGTGTTCTCTATCTCGTAACATCATTCTCCCATACACATTGTTGATGTCTAACAACTGTGACAATCTGCTGTTGCCCACCAACTACTACAAAACTTTGACTCGCCTGGTACTTTGAGTTGCACCAACCTGCATCTACACTGACATTGACATTGCACTATACACACTGTACTGCTACCAACTCTGCATTGTGCTACAATTAAACTCATGTTGTTGTTGTTGCTGCAATAACTGCAACAGAGAACAAATCTTTGAATCAATTATGCCACTGGGGTGGCTTTGTAGTTGCTTCCTGAGAATCTGACTGCTACTAGCCTCTGCACTATCCACTGAGTTTGTCTACGCTACAACTACACTGTGCGCCTCGGCATCTAATTGCAACTATCCCTCAAAAATTGATTGCGCCATTTGACATTGAACAATCTGTTACTGAATATTGTGGACCCTTGTAGCAAGGGTGATGATCCATGAGGAAATATTTGCCCGATGCTAAACACCTACATGATGCTCAACATTTCTCTGATGCTTTGCTCGAAGGATCCTGCCCAGCTTTGTGCACCTCTAGAGTCTAGAGCTCAACATCTCCCCACCTCTCTCCTGGAGGTATAGCTGCATACAAAGCAAAGTCTTCATCCAACCTGGAGGACAATTGGTTAATCTCTATTGAAGCTGCTACCTACTCCTGCTTCTCCTTCTTGTCCTTCTTCCTCTAAGGACATTGAGTATTGTAGTGACCAAACTCACTACACCTGAAGCACTTGATCTTTGACAGATCCTTTTTAATCTTTTCGCCTTCCTGTGAGCCTTATCCCTGACTGGGACTTTTCTTTGCCTTTCCGCTTGATGCAAGGGCTACGTTCTCCTCCTCCTTCACACTCTTCGATCCTCTACCACTGAGACTACTCTTGACTAGAGCAAGTCACATCTCCTCCTGCGTGAAATCTACCCACAATCAATCCTAGCCAAGTAGCTAATCTTGTCCAGTGATGCTTTGGACGAAAGTGGCCCACTCCTGATGAAACCATTGATGGCTAGACGCACAAGTTTAGCTTCTTGTGGTGCCTCTCCAACTGCGACAAGCTCATTCCAGATATCCTGAATCCTGGTAAGGTATGGAGAAGCCCCTTCTTCCTTTTTCATTCTGATGGTTCTCAGCTTCTCCTTCAAGGACAACTTTCTATTCTCGAAAGGATTCTGGTATAGTGTTGTGAGAGCATCCCACATTTCTTTGGCCGTATTGTTGGTCACTAAGTGTGAGACTATATGATCCCAGACTCCATAAAGGATCAACTGCTTCGCCTTGGCCATCTCGTTACTATAGTTCTCAAGCTATTGTGAATCTGTAGGTACGGCTATAGCTCATTCTGCGTACGTCTTCAGACCAAACTCATCCAGCACAAAAGCCATCCTGGCCTTCTAGGTACAATAGTTGGACACACCATCTAAACTGTCTTGATCACGAAGTCCTACTAAGGCCATTTTCTACAAACCTCACAACTGGGAAAATAAACAGGAATCTCCTCTTTCCTACTCGACTATTAGCACTACTACTCGCAATCCCTCCTAGAATGCACAGATTTGTCTGCTGCTTTTGTTATCAGCAACTAGAAATCATGGATTTCCTCCTATAAACTAGATCTAGAAACCCTCTGAGAAAGAATCTCTCAGTATGTGCAATTTCTCTTCCACCCGGCACTGATCCTGCTCTTCGAATCTGCTGCAAAATCAATTGCGCCCAGATCAAGAATTTGCTCAACGAATTTTCTGTTTTGCTTCACCATAACTGCTTCCCAACTTCACCATTGCCAGTTGGAACTACTATTGAACAAATCAAACTCTTCCTGCCACTTGCAATGGGAAAATCGAACCTTTCTCTAGCAATTCGACTTGCCTGGCCAACTTCTATGTAGACTCTGAAGAAATTGTGTTGTTGCTCCCTCAGAGCTAAGAATTTCTCCCTCGTCTTTGAGCCTTCAATCTGTCAAACTCGCTCTAACACCATGTGAAATTTTTTAATCTATTGTAGCAACTGGAAATTATTCTTCTAACTAATTAAAATTAAGTGCAGTGTATTTGGTATCAAAAATAACACTGCAATTTTCACCATAAAAACGCTGCAGAAAAATAAAATGTCGGAAACTGAGAAATATAGAGCATACACATACGACACCGTTGTTTTTGAATAATTGTTCCCGGAAAAACCCAGTGCGGGAAAATCGGTTCAACAGCTAAGGGTTTTTAATATTATGCAATAGTGAAATTTCGAGTACAATAAAATGGATGCCAAACTGGCGATCCTCTTTGAGAGAAATACTAGAAAAATCACAGAGGAAATTTTACCCTCCTCCACAAGCAATCCTGGCCCAAACTGACCACATAAATCTGCTGCAAAAAACCCATGCGTCAACCTTCTAAGCAGTCCTTGGGCAGGCCAAACTCGCACTCCTCCAGAATTGTCTCTGAGTCAGTCATTCTAGTTGTAGCTGCTATTGGAAGTCATTGGCCAGAACTTTTGGAAATCTCCCTGGCCTCCGGCACCTGAAACTACCTGCCTCTCAGCCAAATCGAACTGCCTCTATGAGGCTCTGCTCTGGCCCCTACGCAACCTCCTGGAGAATAAACTTAACCTCTTGCTGCCTCTCCAGAACTGAAAAGCTTCATTTGGACTCATTGTCTCTGTGTCCCTTCTCTAGCTCGAACTTCTCTTTGTTGAATCACTGCAACTAGGAATCTCGATTTCTACCAAGGAACTCGACCTCAAGTGTGTTTATCTCCAACCCCAACGACCTCCTCTTATAATTTCTCGTTGGCTCACCAACGCCCATGATTAACTCCTCATCAACGGCTAAGATCATCTCTGAGTTGATCCATGTGAGTTTCTAGAGAATTCTCACATTTCTTAATTAATTCCTGTTAATTAATCATTTTCCCTAAGTTAGACTTGGGAAGAATATAATTAGTGATTAATTAACTTAAATAAGTAATCTCTAAGTGTTTTCTCCTGAAACTTTTTTTGGGTTCTGGAGCTCTAGTATTTCTAAGCCTCTCTGACCAAGGTCGAGACTAGAACACTTGTGCGATGCTACAAAAATCAGCAATGTACCCTTCACTTTAGCCAAAACCATTGATCAGGCAAGTTAAGCTTCCTGCCTCATTTTAACACACAATTAGCCAATTCATCAAAGTGGGAGGTTGTTGACATGAGAAACAATTGGGTGGATGGACTTGTATCTATCGGTAACACCAAGCCCTAGTGCTAATATCCCTAGAGGATCAAGGCAAATGCCACAGGAGGACAAAAGCAGTGTTATTGACAATGAGAATCCCAAGATAAGGGATGATTTTGATGATTTGTAATTATTTGTGATAGCATGATGTTTTTTGGACTCTGGAGTGTTAATTTTCTAACCCCAAACCTTACACAAGTTACTTTCTACTGATTTCCTTGCTAAAAATAGATGTTAAATTTAACTCTCTAAAGAAAATGCATAAAGTGGAGTTTTTAACTAGCAAAATATAGTCAAAGAAAATGAAACCAATTTTCACACATGCACACAGATATTTTTAACCTTCAAATCAGCTTCTCATTAAAATAGCTTCATGACTTACAAGAGCTCCCTCACAAGGAAAATGGCCCTCTCAGAAAACAATAAAAGCTACAACAAAATTTCTAAATTTTTCTAGGCACCTATACAACTTGTACAACCCTCTGAAATTTCAAGAATCACCCCCAATCTGCAGTGTTTCCCTCGACCTACTGTATGACCTATGGTACGGCCCATGCATATGATTTATGTTTGGCCTACACATGAAATGGCCCTTGACTTGCAAACCTCCTGCATTGTATGGCCTACTTGTGGGTTGATCCTTCTTGCTATAAACTTGCCTTCTCTGGACCTATACACTGGATGAAATTCCTTTATCACCCTTGTTGAGATTTCCTTGAGACACTATCCTTTGTATCTCAATCACTCAAAAAAATGTGTCTTCCTTCTTCGCCTAGCGTTGCCTTTATAATTTTGAGTCATTAACGGAATCAAATAACCATTGATGACTAAGTCTTCATAACCCTAATCTCTTAATGAGATTGATGATTGAGATTAAATCCAAATCAACAGTGTAGATTCATCTAATTCACTAATGTAAAAACTTTACATTTCATCAGATATTAAACTCATTTTGACAAAAGGCATTTCACTTTAATAATTTCTTTAATTAAAGTGAATTACTAAGGTAAAGACTTTGGTCAACTTCCATGCATCTTGACACTTAGACCTATGCGAAAGTTCCTATCCGAGCTACAAAAATCAACTTGGAGGGCATTTGGAGCCTTAATGATAATGTATTGTATTTTGAATATGTATCACAGTTAGTGCCATTTTGCTATATTCACCTTTAGATGTTATATCCAAGATTATATTTTACATACATGCACACATACATGATGGAGGGTGGCAACCAAGAGGCAAGGAGAATGGGGAGGATGAGAGCAAGAATGAGGATATGATGTGCTCGCCACAACACTGTTGGAAAATATAAGTAGTTTCAGTCTTCATAATCGTCATTTTACTCATGTCATTATGTATAACTTATGTTACAAGAAAAGGAAGAAAGAAAAATATTATTTTACACATGGGTTTCATGCTTCATTTTATTGGTCAACTAGGTCAAGCATGCATTTCATGCTCTTAGGGTTTGTCAGGTCAAAAATATATTTTTCTTGAGTCAACAAAATCTTTGTCAGTTGTATAAAATCCTATTGGGCAAGTTGTAACATGTAAAAGATATTAATTATGAGTCTAGAAAGTTAAATAAGCCTCCAAGCTCAAGTCGGCCCTGCCTGGGAGAAGTCGACCCAAAGAGGCCTAATTCGACCTCAAGAGAAGCATATATAGATATAAGGGACTTCGACCTAATTGACACACACTTCTGCAGTTCGATCTCAAGCAAGAAGAAAGGAGAAAGAGGAGCTAAGGTCTAGAAGGAAGCTTTTGTAGAAGAAATTGAAAATCTCAAGTTTGTGACTATTTTCTCTCACACGTGCGAAGAATTAGGGCTTTTGTAGCTGCTAGAAGGCAGAAAATTGCAGGTCTAATATAAAGGGCTGAAACTCTTATTTGACCTAGTTTGACTTCTGTTGACTTTGAAGACCTTTAATTTGCTTGAGGAAGAATCTCTTAGAAGGTTGACACATGCAAGAAGGCTAGGGTTTATGCTATCTACAAGGAGCCGAAGTTGCAGATCTAAAGTAGAGGACCGAACACTATAATTGAAGCAATTCAAAGAAGTTTGACTCTCGTTGATCTTGAATGATTTGACTAGTTTGAAGAAGGATTTCTTGGAGGGCTGACTTGGTGCTTGGAGGAGGTCTTGACTTTGGTCTTGGGGTCTTGGAATTCTCATTTGAACTAATTCTATAAGAAGAGAAGAGATTATTTTTGGGTTTTCCCCTTGGATGGGTTTTTCCTTGGCTTGGAGCCTACTTCTTGTGTCGATTGTCTTTATTGTTTATGCTCTTGCTAATAGTTTGATGAAAAGAATCTAACAATGAATAATAAGAAGCTAATATAAGTTCATAAGATTTTATCAATGTTGAGGAGAATTGTTTAACTAGCTGCCCTTCTAGATTCTCCAACAAACACCACTTTCTAAATAGAGTGAAACACCCACCAATGGTCATGTGTCTCCAACTCCAGGACTTATTCCCCGAGAGCATGAGCTATTTCTTTGCCCATAAAAGTGGTGAAGGGAATTCGTAGCTAGCTTCTAGATTAATCATTGTAAATGACTCATGATGATGACATACACTTATTATATATATGATGTAATTTTGTATTTATTAGTCTTGAATGGACAACTATTAGGGTTTGGTATTGGGAATTGATGTTTGAACTTTGAAATATCATTTGGCATTAACGAAATTGTATCTATCAGTGTTTTTCTCCATATGTGTCAATGTGCTTATTTGAGGTTGTTGTGGATTTATATTTATTAAAAAAAATATATAATATGTATAATATAATATATATATTTTGTATCTTTAAATGCTTGTGGTTTTACCAATTTTTTCAATGATTTTTCCGATGTCAATGTTTAAGGACCATGACAATTTTCGCAATGCCAATGTTTTCAACAATGCTCTGTACAATGTCTAAATAATTGGAGTCCTTCCTTATACATCCGTCATCTATGTTTACTGCTATTAATATTTTCTAGGATTAACATGGAATTCATTGTTACCAATCCCATGTGAACCAGGTTGAAAAGTAAAAGATTCACTAACAAAATTTATCCAATGACAATTGAACTTACAATCAATATGTCAGATTATTCATCAAGGATTAATCTCTCTAAATGCATGTTCTTAGCATAAATATCACCTTCTTTTCACCATTTTCCATTTTTCAATGTCCAGAGCATCCATTCCCACATAAAGGAAGATAAATGTTTCAGCAATAAATGACATTGTTGCAAATGCATGCCTGCAATCATTACAAATTGGGGTGATCCATAAAAAACCAGAAAAATAAGACTAAAATTTGACAAGAATCCTTGATTTGCCAAAAGATAACTATGCAATTGAAGAAGGACCATTTGCAAGGTTCCTCATTTTCTTCTACTGGTAATGACAAACAAAACATTAAGAATGCTCGGGTTATATACTTGGTGGTAATCCTTGAGCTTTCAGTCACATTATGCCAAGTGTAGTGAGACATAACAATGCCACAGAAGAAAACAGTCAAGATCCCACTCAGGTGAAACAGCTGCACAACCATAAAATATGTCAAATCCCACCTTTATTCAAAGACAGTAAGTTTTCTCCGGTCCTAAGCCTACAATAGAGTAGATATCAATCAAGCCTTTTTAAATTAACATAAATGTATGCTTACCTCAGCGAGCATGTATGAGAGATACGCCATGAGTATCATAATTGCTACTTCACGATCAGTAGAGTGCCTGATCACAACTCTCAATGTTCATTGTGTAATAACAAAAAAAAACAAGAAGACCAAGTAACTGAATGTTTAGTTTCAAACACAAATGGGAGACATGAACCAAAATTTTCGTCTTGACTATATAAACTGATATCAGACTTAGGTCACAAACAAAAGCTGAGAAATATTAGAAGAAAGTGGAAGAAGAAAAGCTTAAAATGAGTTGAATATGGGAATAAGGACACCAAAATGGTTCACTTGTTTTCAGATATATGTTCGCGAATAAAAATCAGTTCGGACTCAAGCTAACTAAGAAGGTGGAGAGGAAGAAAGCATAAATACAAAGCATGGAAATAGTAGTCTTCTTGCAAACAACCTTCCAAAGTACAAAGCTTTGATGATGTATGCACTTAGAAGCCCAGCCTGCAATATCATTAGAAAGCATCAAGATTCATGAAAAATAATTTATTAAAGCAGCAAAAAAATATTCAAGTAACATTTTGTTGTTTACACAAGAGTATGACTTACTGCAATCCCCAATGCAGTGCTTGTCAGAAAGAGATGAACAAAGTTACCAAACAGTTGCAGAGCAGTGCTGCCATCAATATGAGTAAGGTCAAAGCTACGAATTGCATTGAAAAGGACAACAGATGTGGCATCATTCACAACACCTTCACCGAATACCAGACTGTAAAGCAAAGGTGTCTCATCCTGACTCAGAATCTGCACCACAACAGCATTGAGATTTAGTTTTCCAAGGAAATGCCAGACCACAATAATGGAATTATTGACTGCAAAGAAATCAGACCCCTAGACATACTATTACATAGCAAAAATGATAGAATGTAAAAGACAGTAGTTAGAATGTTGTTATACCTCTTTAAAACCAAAAAAAAATCGACAATTTTTTGTTAGTTTTTGTAGCATTGAATGTGTTCTAGACATGAAATTTGGTGGAGAGACTAGAATACATGAGATCTCCAAAACCCAGAAAACATTTCTGGAAATTCTGCCTAGATTATTAACCAGTTTTTAAATATTTCCCAAGTCTAAACTTAGGGAATATGATTAATTAATCAGTATTAATAAAGTCAAGGCAAGAATCATCTAGAAACTCGTACAGATCAATCCAAAAATAATCCTAGCCATCGATTATGTTTTAATCTTGGCCGTTGGTGCTCCAACAGAGGATTATAAGAGGAAGTCGATGTAGTGATGGAAAACACACTTTAGCAGTTCGATTTCTAGGCAAATCGATTTCCAAAGTAGCAGCAATCAGTTGCCAGAGAGAGTTAGAGATCGAAGCAATGAGTGAGGGGCAGAGACAGTGAGGCTGGAAGAAGTATTCCGGACCCAGTGAGCGCATTTGCAGATAGGCAGAAGAGCCACAAAGAAGCTGATGCAGGGGCAGCACAACAGCTTCTAGAGGCAAGTTCAATTTGCTGAGAGGCAAAGACGCCTTCAGTTTCAGAGAGGCTAGGAAGGAGTCCCAGAGTGTCGGAGAAGCATCTTTTCAGTCAACAGAAGGCAGAACAACTTCATCAGAGACCATTTAGAGGCTTGATGTCAAGCAGGTTAAGCAGAGCAATGCAGAGGTTGACGCAAAGGGTCAAAGAGCCGAGTTTCTAAAGGCAAGTTGTGCCAGAGAATGCCTATGGGGTGAGGAAATTCCTCACTAGATTTTTGCCAATGTTTTTCTCTATAGGATTGCCAGATTTTGGCATCCAGTTGTACTCAGATTTTCATTGCTACATAATAATAAAAACCCTCACTGTTGCACCAGTTTTCCCAAGTTGGGTTTTTCCAGCAACATTTGTCCAAAAATAATTGTCCCATATTTTGTGTGCCTGTGCTAGCATTTCTCAGATTCGAATGTTTTACCTTTTCGCGGAATTTTATTTGTGAAGGTTACAATGCATTTATTTCGATATTTGTCGTAGCAAATAAATTACCGTAGCATTAGGGTTCCAATTTGGAATTTTCACATGGTATTAGAGCACAGTTGATCAGCGGGAGAGCTCAGAGGTGACAAGAAGGAATTTCGTTGCTCAGTGTGTGTAGCAGGCCGAAATTCCCATGGGCAGCGCATTCTTTTGGTCAGGAGGCCGAGTTGCTTGAGGAAGACCAATTTTTCTGAGAGGGGCAGAAAAATTTGATCCTTCCGGATCAAGTGATTCCAGAGGCAAAGGGAGCGGCTTAGATTTTTCGTTGCGCTGATCTCTAGCTAGACGTAGAGGTTTTTGCAACAGTTCGCTAGAGCAAAGCTAGCGTTGGGGTGGAAGAGAGTAGAGCACACATAGAGGGAAAATTTTCCTCAAGGAACTTCGAGTCTCAAGAAGTTTGATTTTCCTTGCAAATCGACAGTAGTTTTAAACAAATCTTCTCACTCCATAAGGAAGTGCGATTAACAGAGCAGTGGCCGAGCAGAAGGAAAGAGAGTTTTCAACAGTTTATTGAGATGGCCACCACTGGGCTTCGTGATCAACACAGGTTGGATGGAGCTTCCAACTACGTCATCTGGTAGGCAAGGATGTCCTTCCTTCTAGATGAAATGGCCTGAAAACCTATATTGATGCAGTAGTGGCGGTTCCTCAAGATGCAAATCAGCACAAGGAATATAAGAAGGAGATGGCGTCGGCGAAGTGATTGATCCTAGATGGAGTCAGGGATCATGTTGTCTCACATATAGCTAGCAAAGATACTACCAAGCAGATGTGGGATGCTCTCTCCACATTATATCAAGGCACTTCTGAGCAGCGAAAGATGTACCTAAAGGAAAAGTTGAGACTCACCCGAATGTAGAAAGGGGAAGGCATAGACCCCTTCCTTACCAAGATTCAGGAGGTCTGAGACAAGCTGTCAACGGTTGAGGGCAACGCCTCAACCCACAGAGCTAGTGTGGTTGGCACTCAACAATTTCTCAAAGGAGTAGCAGGGCTTTGTCCAAAGTATATTGGGCAGAGATAGGCTACCAGACTGGGATAGAATGTGGGCAGATTTGCAGCAGGAAGAGTTGAAACAAGCTCGGTTAAACAGCTCCATCAATGGCAGCAACAGTGGATCAAAGATGATGAAGGAGGAGGAGAATGTGGCCCTCGCATCAAAGGGTCCTAATCAGGGACAGGGGGAGCAGAAAAAGAAGAAGAAGGACCTATCAAAGCTCAAGTGCTTCAGGTGTGGTGAGCTCAGTCACTATCGTACCCAGTGTCCTCTCAAGAAGAATGACAAGGAGGAAAAGCAGGACCAGCAGGCAACCTCAGCAGAGATCGATAGGCTTTGCTCCAGGTTGGAGGAAGACTTCGCTATGTTTGTTGATACACCTCCAAGAGTGAGGTGGGGAGATTTGGTAATGTAGCCCTAGAGAGCTACAGAGATTGGGCAGGATCCTTGAGAAGTCCACCTCATGGATCATTACCTGGCTACGGGGGCCCATAATATTCAATAGCGGGATGGATCAATGGCAGTTAATGCAGTCAATAGCAGAGTGACAATTGCAGACTAGTAGCATTCAAATGTTGGGGAGCACATTGCAGAGTTGGCAGCAATGCAGTTGACATAATATAGAGTCAGCAGCAGCGCAGATTCTTCAATGACAGTGCAGATGCTAGTAGCAGTCAAAGACTCTAGAGGCAGATGCATCATACTAAACACAATTGATTCAATATTTTAGATGCTTTTCAGTTGCAGATGTTGCAGTTGTAGCAGCAACAAATGAAAGGGAGTTGCAGTGGAGATGCGGTGTTGACAGTAGCATGGCAGTGTCAGCAACAGCATAGATGTAGTGTATATCAGAGTTGTGCAGTGGTTGGTGGGCAGTATGGACAGACACCAACATTGTGACAAGAGATGATGCAGTGACAGGGTGTTGTGGCAGGGTGTGCAACACTAGAACACATTCCTCGCTAAGAGGGAATGTTAGTTTTGTAGCATCGGATATGTTCTCGTCACAAAATTTGGTGGAGAGGCTAGAATACATGAGATCTCTAAAATCCATAAAACATCTCTAGAAATTTCGCCTAGAAATGACTTAATTAGATTATTAACCAAGTTTTTGTAATATCCCTAACCCAGAATATTCCTCAAACCCCAGCGAAACTCTAACCAAGAACTCAAAATGACAAAATAACAGTGGTACAGCATATAATAATGTAAACAGGAAAATTAAGCAGATACTCAAGAAATGCAGCGAGAAATGCTAAGCCATTTATTATACTGAGCAATAAAATGAGTACAGGAGGTGATCAAAAAGATGGCACCTTGACTTGCACAAGGCAAGTGAAGAAATACACTCAGAATAGCAAAGAATGGCCTCTCTTAGAACTGCATGGATGCTACTAGAGAACTGTCGTGCTGCTGCTGCTGCTAGAAAACAAATGATGATTTGGGGTTGCTCCCCTCGGAAAATGTTGAAACTCTGTAGTCGGGCTCTACTCAAGAAACCTAGAAAAACCCAGAAAGCTCTCCTAGAATATCCAACCCCCAAAAATCACCCCCTTGGGGTTCTGCGCAGTTCCTCAATGCTCTGCGCTGCCACTGAAATAAACCCCTCTAAACTCTACCTGAAACTCTGCCAAAAATCCTACAATAGGCAAGGGCTGGTCCCTTGCTCAATCACCCAACATAAATCCTCCTGCAAAACCCCAATCCAACACTACTGCCAGAAAGAACTGTGTCCCTCTCTCAGTGTTGCGCAGTCCTCCAAAACGCTAATGAAACTGCTGCTGAAATGCTGATAAAACTACTGTTGAAATGCCAATGGAAATACCTTGCCCAAGCAGGCACTTGAAGTCCCCCAGGGCTAAGGGTGAGATCTCCAAACGGAGACACTCAATGCACTAAACAGTGCTCTAGACTAGCTAAACAGCCAGCATGCTCAGAAGTCAAAACGACCAACTCAAAATGCACATAACTAAATGATCAAAATGAGGGGGCTCCTCTCTCTTTTATAGCCTTCGCCTCTCTCAATCCCAAGGCTCACCTCTTCCTGCGTGGTTCCCCTCTTGCCACGTGTTCCTTCCCTCCTGCGCAGTCTCTCCATGTGTTTGCATGGGCTCCATTTCTGCATCCCCCTTTGGCCCCCTTGGCTCCCCTTTAAGTCACAACGTTGTGCTACTAGGAAGTGACTTTTTATTCTAGAAGTGAGTTATGTCCCCCGTCCTCACTTTTTTTTTTTTTACAAATAACTATAAAAGGAAAAAACTAAACAAAATCAAATATTCCAATTAGCCATGGCTAATTAGGAATATTACAATTTTAAAGATTTACTAAGTCTAAGGGAATATGGTTAATTAATCAGTATTAATTAAGTCAAGAAGAGAATCATCTAGAAACTCACACAGATCAATCTAAAGATAATCCTAGCCATCGATAATGCTTTAATCTTGGTTGTTGGTGCTCCAACAGAGGATTATAAGAGGAGGCCGATGTGGTGATGAAGAACACACTTGAGTAGTTTGATTTCTTCGCAGATCGATTCCCAGACTAGCAGTAGTCAGTTGTTGGAGAGAACTAGAGATCAAAGCAGTGAGTGAGGGACAAAGACAGTGAAGTTGGAGGAAGTATTCCAAATCCAGTGAGTGCATTTGCAAAGAGGTAGAAGAGCCATAGAGAAGTTGACACAGGGGCAACGCAGCGACATCTAGAGACAAGTTCGATTTGCTGAGAGGGAGAGATGTCTTCAGTTTCAAAGAGGCTAGGAAGGAGTCCCAGAGTGCCAGAGAAGAATCTTTCTAGTCAGCAGAAGGCAGAACGACTTCATCAGACACTAGTCAGAGGCTTGACATCAAGCAGGCTGCACAAAGCAGCACAGAGGCTGACACAGAGGGTCAAAGGACCGAGTTTCTGAAGGAAAGTTGTGCTCGAGATTCCCTGTGAGGTGAGGAAATTCCTCACTAGAATTTTGTCAGTGTTTTTCTCTGTAGAATTGCCAAATTTCGGCATCCAATTGTACTCAGATTTTCATTGTTTCACCGGTTTTTAGAAGTTGGGTTTCTACTGGGACATTTGTCCAAAAATAATTCTCATATTTTATATGTGCTAGCATTTCTCAGCTTCCAACGTTTTATTTTTCCGCATAAGTTTATTTGTGAAGCTTGCAGTGTATTTATTTCGATATTTGTCATAGCAGATAAATTGTTAATTAATTAACAAATAGGAGAAATAATATCAGCTACTGCAATAGGGTTCCAGTTTGGAATTTTTACATTTTTTAATCAAGACATGGTCTGCAACCAACCATTTAAGTGCCCAAGTCAACACAGGCTATTATTCTCTAAATTAAAACCAACTACAATCCATCCCAAGTATTATCTTTAAGGTTGTGAGGTATGAAGCCCATATTTGAGGTAAACAGGTTCAAACCACTGAGAGGATTCTCATCACAATATTATCAAAGATTATCCATGTCAAAAAACAGTTATGCACCCTATTATCTTAGCCGAGTTAGATGACTGCTCTCTTGTTAGATTTCAAACTTCTATGGTATTCTTTTGTAGAAGAAGAATTCGGATTATCCATAGTATTTTCAAATTTATTCGACATTTCAAATCCCAAAGTGGATCCATCATCATGACTATGTTTGAAAGAGAAGTTAAAGCGAAGAGAAAATGAATAAATAAATACAAAAAAGAAATAGTTTTCTATGTACACTTCTTCCTCTATCACCCCGTTCAAGAAGGTTGTCTTGATGTCCATCTGGTGAATCTACCATCCCATCTAAGCTTATAGAGATATAAATAACCATATAGAAGTGTATTAGGCAACTGGGGCGAAGGTATCCTCATCTATCCCTTCTTTTTGCTCATACCACTTTGCCACAAACCTAGCCTTGTATTTTTCCACACAGCCATCTGCCTCATACTTGATCGTATAGATCCATCTAGAACCTACAACTGATCTGTCTTTCGACCTTGGCACTACCTCCCAAACATCATTCGTCATGATAGAGCTATACTCTTCTACCATGGCATCTACCCATACCTGATGTTGTGTGGCCTCCTGAAAGCTGGAAGGTTCTGCAACCTAAACCACCAATGCTTGGTACTTGTCAAACTGTCTACATTGTCTTTTGATCGTCCTAGGAGTTCCAATAAACTCCTTTGCATCACTCAATGTCTGACGAACCTCTCTGCTAGCTCAACCCCTAGTCATGGGAGGTTCTGCCAACTCCTCCTCATCCTGTCTCTATTGCTCCATCTGCTGAGAACTCCCCGGATTTCCTACACCTTAGGAAATGTTGGTACTGGTCATGGTACTTGATCCTTGCAACTATCCTTCTGACTGTCCCACTATCTGCGCCTGTTGTTGGACTAAAGGAGCTTCTACTGACTGATTCTGATCACCTGTAGGCTTTTCACGAGATCTCTTGAAATCTTGGTCCTCCATGAACTTCACGTCTTGCCTTACTACAATCTTCCTATTGCTAGGAATGTAGATTTTGTATGCCTTTGAGGTTTCGTTGTACCCAGCGAAGAACTCCTTCTCTACAATCTGATCCAATTTGGTGCTTTTATCATCTGGCACGTGGCAATAAGCAATGCTGCCAAAAATTATGAAGTAGCTTACTTCTGGCTTCTTCCCTGTGAAGACTCCTTCTAGCGTTTTCTTCCCCAATGCTCTACAAGCAGTCTTGTTTTGAATGTATACTGTTGTGTTACATGCTTCTGCCCTACAAATCTGGGTAGATCCTGGTCATATAACATAGCCTTTGCAGCTCCAACAATGGCTCAGTTTTTCCGCTCTACTACACCATTCGATTATGGATTATATGGAACTGTCCATTCTCTCTTGATGCCTTCCTTCACACAGAAATTTGTGAAGTCCTTATCAATATATTCTCCACCATTTTCTAACGAAGCACCATGATTTTCTTCCCTGTCACATTCTCTACGAGAGCTTTAAACTCCCTGAAATGATCAAAGACCTCATCCTTGGTCTTCAAGAAGTAGATCCAAGTTTTCCTGGAATGGTCATCAATAAAGGTGACGAAATATTCGACACTGCTAAGAGCTCTAGTGGATATCGAGCCGCAAATATCTGAATGTATGAGTCCTAACACGCCATCAACTTTGCTATCACTTCTTGAAAATGTTGCCTTAGCATACTTCCTAGGTACGCATCCCCTACACACATCATCGTATTCCGTGCCAAATTTTGGGGCCCCTGTTACCGCTTCTTTGAGCATCCTGAGTGCTCCATGGTGTAGATGTCCCATTCTCGTATGCCATAACTCATTTTGCTCCTTCCCACTACTATTGTCTCTACCTATTAGTGCCATTGGAGAATTGATTTGTAACAGATACAATTTGTTACTTCGAACTACAATCTATCACTTCGAACTCCAGTCTGTCTTACCTTTTTCCATCTTAGGTGTTTGACATACACTTTTTTCCCTACGAAGTGAATATCATACCCCTTATACTGTAACTGGAACATTGAAATCGGGTTCATACCCAATCCTAGCACATATAATACATCTGTAGCACTGGTGCTTCCTCCTGACTCCCTCTGAAAATCTATGGTACCTCTCCCTACTGGAGTACATTTTTTTTGTTTCCCATAGTAATCTAGAAGTCCATCTGCTCCTCTTTGTAGCTAGAGAAATATTCTCTAACCCCTGTCACGTGAGTTGATGCTCCATTGTCTATGTACCAGACTCCTTGTGAAGTTGATCCTGCTAAGCAAGAAAATCCGTCCTCCAATCTGGAAGCCAAATTTGAAGTCTCCTAAATGTTACTTCTGTCCATGGCTATGCTAAAGAATTTAGTGTGTTATTCCTCTTTTCCACCCTGACGCTGATTCTGCTCTGGCGAACTACTGCAAAAACCCTTTGTGTCCAGAGAGAGATATGCTCAATAAGAAAATCTGAGCTGCTCCCTCTGCCTCCAGAATCACTCGTTCTGGAGGAATCAAATTTTTCTATCCCTCTTAGAAAAATCGGTCTTTCTCATGCAATTTGGCCTCCTGGAAAAAAGACTGTGTTGCCCCTTGGGAATTGCGACTAGCTGCCCACACTGAGCAACAAACTTCTTTCTTTTCGCTTCTGAGCTCTGCGGTTGATCAATTATGCTTTGATACCATGTGAAATTTTATATATTGCAGCTATTGGAAATTATTTTTCTAACTGAAAAATTAATTATGCAGTTTATTTGCTACGACAAACAACGAATAAAATCACAACTGCAATTTTCACCATAAAAATACTACGAAAAATAAATACTGGCAACTGAGAAATTTTAGCGCACACAATAATCTTGACACAATTATTGTCCCCGAAAAAACCCAACTTGAGAAAACCGGTGTAGTAGATGAGGGTTTTATT
This sequence comes from Pinus taeda, assembly GCA_000404065.3. NCBI lineage: Eukaryota > Viridiplantae > Streptophyta > Pinopsida > Pinales > Pinaceae > Pinus > Pinus taeda. The sequence goes on along the minus strand of APFE030977787.1, from coordinate 79,669 downwards.
ATTAATCTTCAACAACAATTCTGAGTACAATAATTTAGATGCCCAGCGGGAAATCTAATATGAGGAAAATACTAGCAAAAATATCGTGAGAATTTTCTGTCACCCCACAACTATTCTCTGCCTCCGAAACTGCCTCCCTAGCCTCTGCATTGAGTTCCCTGCGTCACCCTCTGCGTAGAGCTTACGCTAGCTGTCCGGAAATTTCGACCTTCCTTCCTTTGCCTCTCCTGGGAACTAGAAATTTTCCTCCCAGAATGTTGTTGCCCTCATCTTCCACCTGCTACTCACCATCTGGCTCTATCTTCTATGCAAAGCTGCTGCTTCTGAGAAAATTGAACTGCCTAGGCAACTAAGTATCTGCACTGGATAATTTCTCCATCACCACATCAACTTCCTCTTATAATCCATTTTTGGAGCACCAACACCCAAGATTAAAACATAATCGATGGCTAGGATCACCTCTGGATCGATTCGTGTGAGTTTCTAGAAGATTCTCACCTTGACTTAATTAATTCTGATTAATTAACCGTATTCCCTAAGTTTAGACTTGGAAAATATTTAAAAACTGGTTAATAATCTAATTAAGTCATTTCTATGCAGAATTTCTAGAAATGATTTCTAGGTTTTAGAGATCTCATGTATTCTAGCCTCTCCACAAAATTTCAAAGCTAGAACACATCCAATGCTACAAAAAACTAACACTAACCATAAAAAATCCTCACAAATTTGAGCCTCACTTTAGATGTATTCTTGCACCGTAGGACCGAAAGTTCAGAGAACAAGAATGATGATCGTTTTTGCTGCTTTGGAAGAAGGATTCAAGTCTCTTTTATAGATTTTGAGAGGATTTCTTTAGGGATATGAATCCCTACATTTGAGGTAATGTCTTAAATTTTAAATTTAATTTGTGGAGGGAAACCTTTTAAAGGTTTTTCTTAAGACTTAAGATTCAATTAACTTATAAACCCCAAAACCCTCTTATACTCGTGATTATTTGAAAGTAACAATTCATGAGCCAAGTCACCTGACACAGGGAAACGAGACACGTAGGACGCGAAAATTCGAGTGTCGAACATAGGCAAGTAGACCCCTCGGAACAGGACACATAGGACACATTATATGTTATTTTATTAATATATATATAATATATATATATATATAGTACTAAATGGATATTTCTTACACAAATTCTCATTCATGATACAAATTCTATTATGCATCCAATTCATAGAAAAAATAGATCAACGACTTAAAAATTATCCTCTTCACGGGGGAAATCTCCTTTACATTACATAAATGAACAATTCTTGGATGATTCAAATGATAAGACCTCCTTGGTATATATAGGAGTCTAAGGGGTCACAATATAGTCAGAGCCTACATAACAATAATAATGTAAGGGCACAACAATAACAATAGTGGGCTTCTATGGGGTACAACAATAACAAGATGGGAGATACATGGGCACAACAATAACAATAGGGGCCTACACTAATAACAATAAGGGGAATACACTAGTATTATAGGGGCCTAACAAATTCAAACATAGATCTAGATTCTATATTGTAAATTTTAAATTTGTAAGTTGTACAATATAACATTATGCATACAAATACAATTGTGACAAATTCATCAATGATCCAATAGGAGAAAGACAAGAAACTGCAACTTTCTCATTAAGTCATCAAAATCAAAATGTGTTACATAGGTAGACCGTAGTAGCAATGCCAATGGCAAATAGAAATAGCAAATAGAAAACAACTACAAGGTAGATGGTAGCTGATTAGAGGAAACCAACTTCTACTAATCTCAATGCCACCATCCCTGTTGAGATTCTGCGAATTCTTCATTATTTCAAGCGCTTCCCTGATTTTCCTTTTTTGATAGTGGTCTCCCCTTTCGATGATCCTGCCATCTTACAAATAAATTTGGTGCTTAGTTTTATAGGAGTGTTCGACAAGGGTTGATCAGTCTTCTTTGTAAGGAGTTGTTTCTCCAATATAACTTTTTCCACAAGAACAATCAATCTTGTAGACTCTCTTAAGTTGATGTTGATCAATTTTATCTTTTACATTTCCCATTCCTTGTCTAATTGTTCCTGTTGTTGTGAAATGAGTGAATAAGTTCTTCTTACCCAAAATCCTTGCAATCTTATTAGTAAGCCCTTAATGTAAGGAAGGTAGTCCTTACCACTATGAGTGTGAGGGCCTTGAGGGCTAATCCTTCCCTCCGCTCTTCTTATAGCCCTCCTATTATCTTGATCCTTGTATCCTATGTTTCTTAAAACAGAAGTCAATTGCTTCTTTTCTTCATCGAGGTGCTTAGAATCAGATATTCGAAGAGCTCTAGCAACAAGGGTAGTGAGGACACCCAACTTCTGAGAGGGATGGTGATATGAATCAGCATGAAGGCAACTCTTTGTGTGAGTTTTATTTCTAAAAACTCTATGTCCCAATGTACCATCCTCCTTGCTGGTAATTAGAACATCTAGGAATGGTATGCTATTATTCTCCTCTAATTCCATAGTGAACTTAATTCAGAAGAGATGGAATTAAGGCAATTGAACAACCTATCGAGTTCTGCTTTACCATGTGTCCATTTTACTTTTGTGTCGTCAATAAACCTTTTCCACTAAGCAGGCTTTAAAGGGTAGGATTCAATGGCCTTCTTCTCAAAGTACTCCATGTATAAGTTGGCAACAATTGGCGAGAGTCGTGATCCCATTGCAACTCCAAATATCTGCTCATAATAATCTTCTTGGAAACTAAAAAAGGGGAAACTAAAAAATGTAGAACGTTGACAAACTTCATGAGCTTTGCTAATTCAGGATCAACAACTTCTTTGACAACCCGAATGGCCTCATCTAACAGAATTTTGGTAAAAAGATAGATACACCATGTCAAAACTAACAAGGATGTCATAGGATCTACTCTCTCGTTTTTAATAAGCTTGACAAGATCATTGGAATTCTTAATAAAAGAATCAATGTTCCCAACAAGAGGTTTAAGCTTATGGGCAACATACTTTGCTAATTCATAGGTGGGGGGTCCAATGGTATTAACTATTGGCCTAAGAGGAGCCCCTTCTTTGTGAATCTTTGGTAGCCTATAAATTCTGGGGATAACCTCACATGAAGGTGTATGCTTCCTCTTTAATTTATCATCAATGCTAGATTCTTTAATTGCAACCCTGACTTCTTTTATGACCTTGCATATGGGATTAGAGTTGAGCTTCCTATAGCTACCGCAATTAAGATGCTCATTCATCTTAAGAATGCATTCTTCCTTGTCCATAACCACTGTGGTTCCGCCTTTGTCTACTTTAAGAACTACAATTTTGTCATTATTGTGAAGCTATTTAAGAGTGATTTGCTCCTTTTTATCTAAATTGCTTTTTGGGGACTTGGCTTTTCTCAAAATAAGGGTGCATTATCTTCTTAACCCCTCTTTGTCTTCCAAGCAAATGCCTTGAATCCCATCTTTTATATTGCAAATGATGTTACATCACTGATTCTCAATCAACGTGTAATAGATATCAATATCTAGCTCTCTATGAGTCCAATCCTCTATGCATCTTGTTAGTCAAGGGGTTGAACTTCAAACTAATTGGTATGACAGAGCTTCTTCTCTTCTCTAACAAACGGATCTGGCTATTGAGATGGCCTTGTTACCGCAAAATTGAGCAGGCCTAGTGCAAAGTCTCACTAGGCAACCTAGGTATTATGGCAAAAAGAGATAATCGACCACTGTCACCTCAATGGCTTCTCTCCAGCTATTTAGTGGTGGATATTATCCCCACAAGGGAGGCTTCAATACAGGAATCACCAACAAGATATTCAACAGGTAAGGACTCGAGGGTGATATTAGATCTATTGATTGAACAGAAAGACATTGGCTAAACCTTGAGAAGCCTAAAATAAGGGCTCAAGGGTGCTCTAAGATATATTGGTTGAAGAGAAAAACACAAGCTAAACCTTAAGAAGTCTGAGCTGAGAGTTACTAAAGTTCAAGTACACTTTCTTGAGACCTTTATGATTTAGAAGAACGTTGGTATAAGTTAGGGTTTTTATAATATGCAAATTTAGGGGATCTAACAACTTGAGAAATAGCCTATCAATGGTAAGATCAACAAAGGAACAAACGTTATCTAAGTGAGAAGCAAGCGTTAGGTAAGCAATGAAGTTTTATAGCTAGAAATGCCTATGACAGCAATAATTATCTAGATGTCAACCCTAACTTTGGAGTAACAATGTGCAATTAATGCTAGACTTTGCCTTTTTATATTTATTTAATGTAATCCCTATCAATAGGGTAACAACAAATTGTTAAAAAAATTAAAGGTACCAAGGAAGTGTTTCCTAGTGCATTAGCCTTTTTGCCTAGGAAGACACTTTAATTACCTTTTTGGCATGTGACTTTATGGGTTATATTAAAGTCATGAGGAAAAATTCACTTTATGTGGTACATGTACTAGGTACTTTATATTAATGTCCCTTTCTATCTTAACGTGACTTTATGAGAAAAAGTACTAAACTACTTTCTAATATTAAAGTTGCTTTATATTTTTAAAGTGATGTTATGTGGATAAAAAGTACAAGGTACAAAACTTAAGTTATAAAGTGACTAGGAGTCATTAATGAGGGGGACCACATCAAAAGGGGGCCAAGCGAAGGAATTGTTGAAAATAGCGTAACTAGGTTCGGTCTTCATTATGTCAAGTTTTTGCATTAATGTATTTTTGTATTAAAAGAATTATTTTTGCTCTAATTAAGAGCTCAAGACAAATCATGTAAAAATGAAGACAAACATGTATTATTTATGTAAATGAAATGAATGTAAGTCCTTCCAGAGCATCAAATGAAAACCACCGAAATGTACCCACAGAATTCATGCCCACTGAAATCAAAGGATATGGTATCCACTTGTAATGTCGGCCTAATGAAAAGAATCACACTGGCTTGAAGTAGGGTATACAAGACTATAAATAGGCAACGTTGATCTCACTTTGAAACACAAGTGACACACTATCATTCTCGCAACAAGGATGAAGAAAGACGAGATGAAGGAGGAGCGCCGCAGTACAGGAAGTATATTCCCTCACCCGAGATCATCTTCAGATCTATTCGCACGTGCGGAGGTTTGTGCTAGGGCATCATTGTGAAGGTGTATTGTTTGGGTTTACATGATAGATCTAGCCTCAATCTATGAGGCAAATCCAATCTCTTGAAGATTGAAGTATTGGAAGGGCTAGAAGAGCCTCTATCACCCTCGCACGTGCCTCCATAGTCTGAAGATGACTGTAATATTTTTGTTGCTCTTGGACAGTACATATTTTGGCATATAATGAAGTGAATCAAGCTCAACTCAAGGAGCTGCTTCATGGATGTTTAATTTGCATGGCAAGCGAAGGTGGAAGGAGTCTAAAGGAAGTTGATCTCGACATCTTTTGTTAACTGTCATCACTTTGGTACAGCTCTACAATGCGTAGTTGCAGGAGGAGATTCAGTGCTTGGGTACATTTCGGAAGGTTTGTCATTTTGATGTTGAAAGGCATTCCCTAAGTCAATGTTTGGGTCATGTAACTTCTCAATAAAGATTCTATAAGAAAGAGTTCAAAGGGTTTTTCCTCTCAGATTTTGGAAAGGTTTTTGCCCTAGCATGGTGCCAATATCTTGTGTACTTGTGCATTATTGATTTTCTTGTTTTGATGGTTGGTTGGTGATAACACTACATGTTAATAATATCAATCAAATATGAAGAAAATAATGTATCAAGCAGTTATCATAGTAAAGAGAAATAGAACAATTGCATTGCCCTTAATTTCTCAACAGGAGTGATCTCCACCATTGATCTCATGGGCTAAGATCTAATCTTAGCTCTTGATCAATAGGGTTAGGGTTCTCCTATCAATAGGGTTAGGGTTTTTGTGTTTCCTAAGGCAGCAGTTGAGACAACTTAAGGCTGGTCACAAGACAGACTTGTGGCACATTGGATTATGCATCTAGGCAAAACTTAGTAATGATAGCAATAGCATTGGCTATAGTATTGTGACAAGTATTGTGAAAGTAAAAATTGACCATTGGACAAAAGCAGAGCCAGTTCAGAAACATCAGGGTTATTGACAATAGTTGTTGGGCAGTGATTTGAGACGTGAGTGCAATGGCTTACCAATGTGACCAGTGTGATCTACTTTATTATTTTACCTTCATCTTCAAGGTGGCAAGGTGGTGCAAGGCAGATATTGAAGTCTCCTTCATGTTGGAGCCTAAGAACACTTCGGGGTGGCAAGTTGGTGCCTATGGAGGGTGTTGGAGCATCCTTTCAGTTGGAGTTGATGAAGTTAGGGTGTTGGAGCATCCTTTCAGTTGGATCTAATAAAGCTAGGGTGTTGGAGCATCCTTTCAGTTGGAGCTGATAAACCAAGGGGTTCGAGCCTCCTTATAGTCATTACTGATAAATCAAGGAGTTGGAGCTTCATGTTGACGTAATTTTCAAGACAATATATTAAAAGTGTTTAGTGGTTTTTCTCCCAGAATGCTTTCCACCTAAAAATTCTTGTGTATTGTTCATGTGATGTGATGTTTATTTATGTTTTGATCTGATGTGAATGATATTTAATGCTTTGAAGTTTAGAATTAACTAATTGAAGTGAAATATTGATTCACCCCTACCCCCCTCTTGGTATTTCCAACATTACTCCACTATTTTCCTCATCACAGATTCATTCACTCTTCTCTCCAAAAGAGTGTGAATTAGTCTCCTTGTTTCAAGTTGGGCAAAATGTGATCTTTTATGGTGCAAGTTTCTCTTGGAGATGGTCTCTTGCTCAAAGATGATTCTCTGGGATTGATCAAAGTGTCTCTTGGAAAATTTTGTAAGTTTACCAAATATTTTCTATATTGTGCATATTATATTTGTGTAGTAGGGTTTCTTGTTGTGCCATAATATAATTGCTAAATTTATCTTGAAATCTTGCTCCTCTAAGATATGTAAGATTGTTTTCTAGGAAACCTTTAAGGTAACTCCGAGTGTGCATCCCTTAACTTTAATATCTCCCCTCACACGCAAATAACTAGGGTATTAATTGGATGTCCTAATCATACTCCTGTTAATTCATCAAGGTTGTTCTTAGATATTTAACCCTAAAACACTCCATTGACCCATTTAGAACATGGCACTAATCATTGTAGTGTTGATCAACCTTCTTTCTTTAATAATTTTCTCGTTCTTTTATCTAGTTCCTAGATACGTGTTGAAATTGTAACTAAAGTTTCTCTTCATAATATAAAATTGGCATTGATGTATTTATTATATTTTGCCAAAGCCTATTCTTTATGCTTGGAGTCAAAAGAGTAAAAAAGAATTCATTTATTTATTCGAGTCGTGTCCCATTTGGACATTTGAAAGAAAAAGAAATTATTTTTTATTTTTGTGTCATAAGCCCACAAGATCTCCAAGTCAGCATAGTGGCACCTATTAGACCCTCCTAGACAACTATATATAAAATTCAAGTTCGACCTCTTGGAGAATCAATCAATATCACATCTTCTATCTATTTTTACACCTAAACAAGAGGGAACAAGGACAAAGTCAAAAGAGAGAGAAGGAATTCAAAGGAGAAAGAGAAACCAAAGTTTTATAACCTACTTCAGTTCACACACGTGAAATTTCTAAGGCATTGCAGGGCCAAAATTCCAAAGGTTGACCAAATTTGATGGAGTTTCACCAACATTGACTTTGACTTGTTTGAGGAGACTTGGAGGAGGGTTTGACTTGGAATCTTTGTGGAAAACTTAGTCTTGGTCTTGGATATCTCATTTTGATCTGATTTCTATAAGAGAAGGATTGTTGGGGTTTTCCCCTTGTAGGGTTTCGCCCTGGCTAGTAGCCTAATTTTGGTGTCTCTTATCTCTATATATATTCCCGAAGAATTGAACATCTATATAATTGTTTGATGAAGAAGACATTATAAGAAAAGATGAAATCTAACATTCACAAGTAATGATCAACAAGAGAAATCAAGCCTAATCTACACTATACTTGGTTTCTCAACATGGTATCAGAGCTAAGAGAGATCAAAGACGCAGTTGAAATCTGTCTTTTAAATAAGTCAAATCTCTCCCTCGGCTAGTAGGTCGAATTTTTTTGAATCATCTCTAAGAAGAACCATCCCTCAACATACATTTGAGCACACATCAACGATGGTTTTGAGACACCTATTATCTAAAACTAGGCTACTTGGGAGCGGGAGCAAAAGTGGGAAGTGGGAGTGGGGAGCGACATTTTCAAAAGCTTTAGAGTTGGGAGAGATTTTGGGAGCAATTTTTATATAACATATATTTTTATATATTTCAATGCATATATGTCAACAAAAGCTTGCAGAATGAAGAATTAGTTATAAAAAAACATAAAAACATGGATTAAACCATATAACATCATTCATCTAGTAGTTATAATCTTCATCAACCACAAGTCCACAAATTACAAGTTCTCATTTATATAGCATGTAAGGGTGCATATAACCAAAATAACATCGAATGCAATCCATCTCTAATCTGAGAATACATCAACAAATAGGCTCTAGATGGCCTCTAGCATCTAAAAATACCATGCTACAACAACTACCTACATATCATCAAAAGCATTGCCTATATTGGGATCTTTAACATTAATATCACCCTCTAAGCATTAACGTAAGATAGAAAAAATGTAGCATGTCTAGTCAAGATTTTGTTTGAGTGAAGGATACATTTTTACTAGGGTCGTGACAGAGGAGTTCGACAACTAATGTCACCAACATCAAGGTACATAGAGGGCTTGGTGCTCTTGATTAATACGAGTTCCATATCCTAGTACATGACAAAATCCAATGGAAACATTGCAATCCCCCCAATCTTGAAATCCTAAAAAACTGACAACACTGTTGGATTTTGAGTGAGATCTAAACTTCTAGTTTCTCCATATGAAATCCAATGAGGTCAGAACCACTCTCAAACATCTTGAGTCAAGCAAGAAAAGAAGACCAAAGGACAATCTGAACTTATTGTGACAATAGTTTTCTGTGGCACCCAAGCTACTTATGACACTTCTCTGAGGTTCAAACAAGCTAATCTTAAGAATCCCAACTACTATCCCTTTATAACCTTGTAACAACCATCTATTCGCTAGTGAGAAGACTATATTTGAAGCTTATCAACACACATACATTTGAGGCTACTTGCTCAAGGAAATTTGGGAGGAAAATCAGAAGTAAAGATCTGAGACATAAAGGTACTATGTCTAAAGGTGAAAACTGAAGCTATATCTCTATGGAATCCCTGAGACATAAAAAGAGGTGTGAAGTAATTCTAAAGCAATGTTGCGAACATCGACATCAGGATAAAATCGGCAAGGGTCCAGAAAACCAAAAAATCGTAAAAATCAGGAAAATATCGATAAAAATTGGCAAATATCGACAAAATTAAGATCTCATAAAAATATTTTTAAAAATCGGCAAACATTGGCTAGGCCAAAAAATCTTGATTTCGAGATAAAATCGAGATGTTCGCAACATTGTTCTAAAGCACAGAAACAGTGTTTTATCCCCATATAAAAGGGACTATGTTCATAGAAATCCAAAGTCTGTACACAATCTATATCGAGCCTTATCCCTGTAAAATCCAAATTTGTGGAAAAGTAACTAGACTGAGCATGGAAGATATCTCTCTAACAAATTCAAGGCGGTTATGGTGACACCAAATAACAATAACACTTGTCCAAGATCTGAACAATACAATGGCATCCAAAAATTTCAGAGTTATCGAGTCTAGGAATAAAAATGACGAAATTCTCTATGGAAGAATCAGAGTTTTGTGGCAACATGTGCAAAGACGTAAAGAACGTTACTCCATGACATATGTGAAGGGAAGAGTTTATATGCAAAGGATAGAGTCTCTATGCAAGTTTGTTATGAAGATCTAAGGATCATCATCTTTGTGACAAGTGTGAAGGTATGATGCCCATTGTGATCTGAAGTTGACCTCATTATAGTGGAAGACAGACCTGTGACATTTTGGCTCTTTGGAAGATAGTCTTACTAGAACAAAAGTATGTGGTATAGTGGAAGTGACCGAAACTATGTGATCATCTTTGTAATTCTGTGAATTGTGTGGAAGAACTATGATAAGATATCTGAAGGGACTAAAGAGACACTGAAGCCATCCTCTATAGACAATGTATGTGCAAGGAACATTGTAAGCAGCCCAAAAAAAAAACTCTATGGTTGGCATTCTAGTTCAAGGATTGAAAGATCATTCTAAAAAGTAGAAAAAATCCTTTTTTTCCTTATTATTAGTTGAAATAATGTCACCTGAAGAAAAAGGATTGGATCACTGCAAGGACGGAAAGGTAGGTATAACCTTTGTTCATTTGCAAACCAATGATTTATGTCAATTATATTGTGTTAAATCTTCTAGGTCATGGTGAGGTCACATATAGAAATTATCATGAAGAATAAGCTAACGATCTTATACTTTCTTGAAAGATAGTAGCATATTATAAAAGGGTTTGTATAGATATATTAGAGATCATTGATATGTTAGCATTCAAAGTCTTTTCTTACATATTAAGACTAGGTTTTGTGATCAAGGAATGAAATGAACTCCATCTCACATATAGAAGATTTGTCAACAACACTTCTAGGGTTTGCAACTAACATATTTGTATATTTGCAGAATATGCAAATTTGAAGTATGAAAGGTCTTGAAAACCTTGAATATTGAACCATCTAGGGTTTGTAAAACCCTAGCAAAAGGTATGAAATAAGAAAACCCTATGACTAAATCATTTCTATTGTAAGAAGAAGCCCCAACTCTAGAGAATGACAGAAATGACATCATGATGATGTGAGGACAAGAATGATGAAAAGGTCCAAGACTAAGAGGGAGTTGAACTTCCTCAAAAGATAAGTATTCTCCTTGACTACTGCTATTGCTATTGTCTTTGTACCTTGCTGATTTATATTTGTCATTTTATAGCCTTCTAATAAAGTTTGCAAGTTATTAATAAAAAAACTATTCAAGACTTAACAACAAAAGAAAGAATGGAAAGAATGTGGCAAAGCATGAAGATGGAAGAACGTGATTGCAGAAAGAAGGAGCAATTTAAAGGTTCTCCTAGTAAGAGAGAGAGGATCAAGTTAAAACAATTGCCTTAGTTAGAAGAGTTACTCCAGATTTTGAAGAAACTTCATAATTAAAGAAGACCTCGAACTTTGAAAAGGAAGGACTCATGAAGAAATATTAACTTCAGAGGGAGATGGAAGTAAAAGTTGACATGAAGGATCTTACACTACATCGATTAGATTGGCAGTGCTAATAATGAGTAGAGATACCACTGATGCTTAGGATCTGGTATGATTTCCTAGTAGAGTATGAAGCAAAATTTTGTTGCACTGCCGAGGCAGAAGATGTGGCAGTTGATACAATTAGTTGTGAAGCAATTTGGCTTCGTAAAATGTTTGATAGACTATTTGATGACGTGCTGGATTCGATCATTATTATCTACAAAGATTGCCAAGGACCTAGCTTTTCATAGAAGAAGGAAGCGCTTGATGATTCGAGAGTATGGCGCAGATAGGAGTCGTGAAGCTAAAACCAAGATCTCCACGGATGAACAGATAATGATGTAAGGGAAGTATGAATACTTCCGACACAAGCTTGGGCTTGTAGTTATCCCCTCCCGAGATTAAGAGGGAGTGAGGATGGACACCGTGTTTTCCATATGCGATGTATTATGGCCAGGACTAACCGTCGTAAGTCGAGTGCATAAAAGCGGATAGGGAGAATGGTGGATTGGATAAGCATCTTGGACGAACATTCTTGAGTCATTTATTATGGTTGATTGGGTGTTATGTAAAAATTAGTTAGTTTAGGTTTATTATTTAATTTTCAGTTAAATTAGACAAAAGGGCACGATCATAAGATCATGCCCTTCCCCAAAGGGTGTCCATGGCGATATATAAGCCAAGAACCCCATTTGTAAACATCATCATCTATCAATTTATCTTTTAATAAAATATTTATACAAATAATTCTGTTAATCTAGAAGTGTCTACTTCATCTGGTATCAGAGCCACTGTTGCGCTTACTATCTCAACTGCACTCACTGCTCAATCCGTTGTCACTGCATTCCGCCACTGTATCCTTGCTCACCCTTCGACGCCATCAACGCCAGCAATTCCGCTGTGTATGCACATCTCCCTTATTTCGTTGTGTTATCTGTCGACCAATGCACCTTTGCCCAAACAGCTGTTGAGCCGCTAGTTCTTGTCGGTCGATTCATCAGGTTAAACCACCGGATCCACCTTTGTTGCGTCACGCTGAAACCGTGGTCAATTTCGTCGTGGTAGTTGCATAACCTGGTGTGAGCCGTGGTAACATCGGGCAGCGAACAGATCAGCGGTCTCCTTCTCTTGCGGTGGACTGCCAAATATTTCAGGTGGACGTGTATATTAACCAGCCGTGACCAATCACAGGGACACGACTATCCGCTTTAAAATTATACAACATACGCCTAACGTTACATATAAAATTAAACGTTTAT
>APFE030977787.1:12346-64216 GCA_000404065.3 Pinus taeda | reverse complement strand
TATTTGTTAAGCTCCAACCATACAAACAATTATCCTTAAAACAGAAAGGAAAAAACAAATTGGCACCAAAGTTTTATGGACCTTATCAGATCAATAAAAAGATTAGCCAAGTTGCGTATGGTTTAAGCCTTCCAGAGACAAGTTGTGTTCACAACGTCTTCCACGTATCTTGCCTTAAAAGGGCACTAGGTAACAATCAAATAGCGCAAACAACGCTTCCATCCTTAGATGATGAGGGAAGAGTCATTTTAGAACCAGAAGGTATTTTGTCTACTAGAGAAAGAAGGCTTCGATATCGTACTATCAAGGAATATTTGATCAAATGGAAGGACTTACCCGAAAAAGAAGCTTCTTGGGAGAATGAAGCATTTTGTCAACAACATCCGTCGTTACGTATGCTTCGAGGACAAAGCATTCTTTTGAGAGGAAGGCAATGTTATGTAAAAATTAATTAGTTTAGGTTTATTATTTAATTTTCAGTTAAATTAGACGAAAGGGCATGATCATAAGATTGATCATGCCCTTTCCCCAAAGGGTGTCGATGGCAGTATATAAGCCAGGAACCCAATTTGTAAACATCATCATCTATCAATTTATCTTTTAATAAAATATTTATACAAACAATTCTGTTAATCTAGAAGTGTCTACATTAACATCCTAAGTTGAATACATGGACTTGGTAAAGAATGATCCGGTGGATGAACTTTTCCTTGGGATTAGGAAATGGTTCTGTGAGGACATACCTTGGTAAACCTAGGTGGGGTATGTGCCTTGAGATGCGGTGGTGTCCAAATTAATGCCTACCAGCATTATGCTTTGAATCTAGTGGAGAGATAGAGCATACTTTTCAAGGCCTTGGTAGTTTGGCAATGATGGTTATGATGATCCTATCATCATTGATGCTTATCAATCTAGATCCTCTCTTATATGAATATTTCAACTTGAAAATAGCTTGTTGTGTCATTATGAATACCTCCATGGTTAAGAGGGAGTGTTGAAATTGTAACTAGTCAGCCTTCATAATATAAAATTGTCATTGATGTATTTATTATATTTATTACATTTTGTCAAAGCATGTTCTTCATGCTTGGAGTCAAAAGAGTCAAAAAGAATTCATTTGAGTCAAAAGAATATTTATTTGAGTCATCTCCCATTTGGACATTTGAAAGAAAAGGAAATCAATTTCTATTTTTTTGTCATAAGCCAACAAGATCTCCAAGTCGGCATAAGGGCACCTATTTGACCCTCCTAGATAGCTATACTTAAGAGTCAAGTTTGACCTCTTGGAGAAATCAATAAATATCACGTCATCTATATATTTATACACCTAAACAAGAAGGAGCAAGGACGAAGTCAAAAGAAAGAGGAGGAGGTCAAAGGAGAAAGAGAAATCGAAGTTTTGTGCCCTACATCGTTTCACACGTGTGAAATTTATGAGGCATTGCAGGGCCAAAATTTGGCCTCTATTGCAAGGTCAAAATTCGAAATTTCGACCAGCCTTGAAGGAGTTTGACCAATGTTGACTTTGATTTGTTGGAGGAGACATGGAGGAGGGTTTGACTTGGAATCTTTGTGGCAGACTTGGTCTTGGATAAGCATCTTGGACGAACATTCTTGAGTCATTTATTAAGATTTATTAGGATTAACATCCTAAGTCGAATACATGGACTTGGTGGACAAACTTTTCCTTGGGATTAGGAAATGGTCTTGTGAGGACATACCTTGGTGAACCTAGGTGGATAATGTGCCTAGAGAGGCGGTGGTGTTCAATTTAATGTCGCACAGCATTGTGCTCTGATCTAGTTAAGAGATAAAGCGTACTTTTCAAGGCCTTGGTAGTTTGACAATGATAGTTATGATGATGTTATCATCATTGATGCTTATCAATCTAGATCCTCTCTTATATGAATATTTCAACTTGAAAATTTCTTGTTGTGTCATTATGAATACCTCCCTAGTTAGGAGGGAGCGTTGAAATTGTAAGTAGTCGGTCTTCATAATATAAAATTGGCATTGATGCATTTATTTTATTTATTACATTTTGTCAAAGCATGGTCTTTATGCTTGGAGTCAAAAGAGTCAAAAAGAATTCATTTTGAGTCAAAAATATTTATTTGAGTCATGTCCCATTTGGACATTTGAAAGAAAAAGAAATCAATTTTTATTTTTGTGTCACAAGCCAACAAGATCTCCAAGTCGGCCCTCCTTGGAAAAGTCGGTGTAAGGGCACCTATTTGACCCTCCTAGACAGCTATATATAAGAGTCAAGTTCAACCTCTTGGAGAAATCAATCAATATCACGTCATCTATCTATTTCTGCACCTAAACAAGGAGCAAGGACGAAGTCAAAAGAGAGAGGAGGAGGTCAAAGGAGAAAGAGAAATCAAAGTTTTCTGCCCTACGTTAGTTCACACATGCGAAATTTTTGAGGCATTGCAGGGCCGAAATTTGGCCTCTATTGCAAGGTCGAAATTTCGAAAGTTTGACCAACCTTGAAGGAGTTTGACCAATGTTGACTTTGATTTGTTGGAGGAGACTTGGAGGAGGGCTGAACTTGGAATCTTTGTGGAAAACTTGGTCTTGGTCTTGGATATCTCATTTTAATCTGATTCTATAAGAGAAGGATTGTTGGGTTTCCCTCTTGTGGGGTTTTTCCCTGGCTAGTAGCCTAATTTTGGTGTCTTGTCTCTTTATACATCTGTAATTGCTTGATGAAGAAGACATAATAAGAAAAGAAGAAATCTAACATTCACAAATAATTATCAAGAAGAGAAATCAAGCCTAATCTACACTATACTTGGTTTCTCAACAAATCCTAGGGTTAAGGCTAGGTTTTTATGCGGAAAATTGCTAAAAAGTAATTTATGTTTGATTTTAACTGCTCTTGAAGTAGGAATCCATT
Organism: Pinus taeda; assembly: GCA_000404065.3. NCBI lineage: Eukaryota > Viridiplantae > Streptophyta > Pinopsida > Pinales > Pinaceae > Pinus > Pinus taeda. The sequence goes on along the minus strand of APFE030977787.1, from coordinate 61,314 downwards.
AATAACTTACAAGAAAAGCAAAATCTGGCATCACTGCATGCCAAACCTTACCTTTTAGGGCTGATGTCATCATTTATTTGTTGTTTATGCATGTTTTAGCTATAAAATTCCATTGAAAACCCTAAATCCTTGGTATTTATTTGAAGGCCTTACCTCCTTTGTTGATTATTCCTTTGAAAGGCCTTTTCCTAAGGCTATTATATGGCATTGTGTAACCTATCATTGAAAACCAACAAAACCCTAACTTATACAGCCATCAAATTGATATAGGAATAGAGCACTTAAACTCTGGCATATAACATCTAGGCCTCCTAGGCTCTACCAGTATTGTATCCCATTTTATAGACCTCGTCAGTCACCTTGAGCCATAATCATTGAATATCCTTTAGGTGAATTTAAGGAAGCTTCCCTTATCGTCAAATACCCAAAAAGAGTAGGAAAAAGGTTGTGGAGATAACAGTGGCAACCCTTTCTCTTGTTGCCATAAGATTTGGTTCTACCTAGTAGGGCTTTGCACTAGGCTTGCTAGATACAAGAACCACAAGTGAATAATGAGTTGTGTCACCTTATTATCTCAAAAGCTTTCGCTAAATGATTGTATTGTTCAAGCTAACAACTTGACTATGCACATCAGAGAGCCTATTAAGGCAAGCATGCCATAGAACCCAGCTAAACTAAGCAGTAAAATTTAGTGAGTATCCTTTTATGTATCAAGAAAATTTTATTTCTAAGTTTTCCGCAATAGGAAGGTTTCATGGGTGAGGACACTACATTTACCTTGTGCGTCTTTTGAATATTCTGGTTAACTTGCCTCATCCTCAGAATTTGAATGCAAAGTCCCACTCAACTAACATCATCTTTGCACTCAGTTCCCATTTTAGAAATTTGGATAAAACATTAAATTGTCATGTCCCTTCTAAAACACATTTGTAACAGGGTTCTGCTACACAATTTTGCACAATTTTGGCTAAGGAAGAGAACCGATCATTTTCGACTTAGGGACTTAGGAGGCAATTCGACTTAATTTGGTTGCTAGTGAAATGTGGGGGCCACCTACATGGGAATTTGAATTGGCCCATTTGAATAGCTTGGAGGGAAAGTCGAATAGGTGGATGGAGGGGCCCACATGAGGCAAGGGAGGCCCAAGGAGTTATAAGGAGGGAGCAACTCTCATTTTGGGATTCATTCATACATCTTGCAAATAAAATCACTTGATTGTTCACTCTGATGTTTAGCAGAGTCAATCAGCTGTTTAGCCACAAATCTCTCAAGTGGGAGATTCAACCTCTACTATGGGGGACCATTTGTGCGCCCCCTAGAGAGGCAATTCTACAACGATTTCGGGAGTTCCGGCGTAGTGACATAGCACCACCAACCAGAACAGAGCAAGGAATGTGTATTTCTGGGCAGCCGGGAAACACGCAGAGGGACATTGAGGCAAGCAGAGATCTGATTGCTTGTCTGGGAGTTGGGAAGCTAAGGTAGCAGCATTAGACCAGCGTTCTTCCTTGGTTTTACAGCCAGCTGAGCCAGCATTCCAACAATTCGAACTGATGGGCTGGGGCACAGTGTAGAGGCCACATAGTAGATTTTCGTGGTACTTGGGAGCAGCTGAGTTGGGCCAAGAGATCATCTGCGGAGTTAGGGATTGGATAGCACAGGTGAACTCAACATTTTGGAGAAGTTTTCAGGTGGATTTACAGGGAGTTTCCAGCAAGTCGAAATTGGCAGCTAGAGTCGAGGTGAGGCTCAAAGGGGGTCGAAAATCAGAAGTACCAGCCGAAATCCTTTCTAGGTTCTTCTAGGTTTTCGACAAGGATCCCAAATATAAAGTTTTGTAATTTTTTTAGCATCGAAGGTGGGATTTTAAGCCGTATCTTTGCAACAAATAGTGTAGAATTGCTAGCGATTGAATAGTGCCTTTCGAGGTTGAATGTGGGAAGTCCAAATCAGGCCAAACCATTTCTGAGATTTTGTGGGTTTTGGCCAAGGAGTCTGAGGTTAAAAGCATATAAATTTCTGGGCAGTTTCATTGCACCTTCCATCCATTTGAACTTTAGTAGAGCAACAATTTCTAGACAGCGTAGTGCAAAGTGGTGCAGCAGCTGGGCAGCCTTCAGCTTAGCCATTTTCCTACCTAGGTTTGGTCCTACTTGTCCTTTCAGACAAGCCCAGGTGCACCATTCCATCATCTATTGTATTTGACTTGCAAAAATATAATAAAATGGCTCAGGAGTTCTCCATTTGCAGCTTTTATATGGGTGTTTGCTGAATATTTCATTTTTGTAATTTGTTGCACGTATTATTTGCTTCTTATCACTAATATTCCTATTAAGGATCATTACATTGGTATTAGAGCATGATCTTGGCCCAACTATGGGAAATTAGCCAAAAGATCATGGAAGCTTTGGATATGAGTGCACAATGACAGGTGAGACCGGTGAAAAACCCATGGCTCAAGGGAAATCAAGTATGCAGAAATTATGGAGTAGAAATCATTGGGACGATGAGAGGTTGGCCCAGTTGAGGAGGGTGACAGACCAAACCCATCCTCACCCTTACAACAAAGACGTTAGAGGTGAGCAGGTCGTGGGTGTGCAACCATCTACATCGTGTGGGGAAAGTCGACCAGATCAGGGCATCAGATCTCCTGAAAAGGAGCAAATAGGACAAAGGCGGTTAGAGGGTGAGACCACGGGGCGCTTTTGCTGGTGGAGACCTGGCTTTAGATATCAGGAACCTGAGGAGGAGGTTAAGCATGATGCTGAGAGCCCACAAGATGGGAAGGAGCACATCAATATACCCAGTGTGGCACAAGAGCCACCTTTATTAGAGACCTCCTTGATAGCCCTAGTTGACACCTTGGTGGAGAAGATAGAGCCTACACACATAGAGCCATTTGTTGACGAGGAGCCACCCATGGATGAGATGCCAACAGTTGTCGAGGTATCTAGAGTTGTGACCGAGTTTATAAGTGATAGATGCCCACAGCAATTCCACCAGTTTCAGGCCAACCTTCTATCATTAAAAAGGAAGGTCGCATTAGCGCGTGAAGCTATTCTGCAGCAGAACAAGGAGCTGAAGGGCGTGAGAGCGGCTTGTGCTGAGTCCACGACCAAATTGACTCACGTTGGGGAGCGGTTGGATTCCCTACTGATGCAACTAGAGTGCATATTGGAGCGTGAGAGGAGCCCTCTTCGGGCTCTTCGGGCATACATAGACAGGGCTGGCAGCATTGTTAGGTTACCTTGGCCCATTGGATAGAGAGAGATACAGCGACCTACTCAAATTGTATGTATTGACAAGGATAGCGAGATGACACAACCCGAATTGCATAGGGTGCAACATTTGCACGCTGGGGTTGTTCTATGTGCGGGACTTTGTGCATTTGATCCCTCTCTTGGGGTTGGGTGGCGAGAGATTCTGAGTTGGTACCCAGTGGAATGGACTATGGAGATGGTAGTGGACCTAGGTGGAGTGCAGCAGGAGTTTCAGGCACTGGGGATGCTAGAAGCCATGACTGGCATTGGGATCTAAGAGGTACTACCTATCATTTCCCAACTATACTGGTTGACTATGACCTTGAGGGTATAGTTGACATAGCAGTCGAACGTGCACCTCCACTAGGAGAGTCTCGATCAGCACCAGTGGCCAACCAGTTTTTAGGGAGACTCTTTGGGTTGTCTTGGTATGACAATTGCACACGGGATCTCAGGATAATTAGTATACTCTAGCAAGAGTTTGTCGAAGGAGGTGGCATTGGCAGGCCACCAGACAGTGCCTTGTATGGAGCTAGGGATTACTCGCATTTGTGTGAGACACAGAGGAGCAGAGCAGTGGTGGCATTGCTACTAACGCCTGGGGAGGTTCACTTCTTGGATCCCTTAGGGAGGACTTGGAGTGGAGGTCCCCTCATCAGAGAGCATGGTGATGCGACAGTGGAGGTGATGATCCAAGTTGGATGCACGCTGACACATATGGACACAACTTTAGGCCATCTCATTCAGGGATGGGTAGGAACATCTAGCATGGAGCAATGGTCTGCAGATGGGCATGGAGACACATGGGGGTGTGTCGTAGTATCCTTGACTGCACTGTGGAGTGGGAGTGCCTCACATCACATTGAGTACATGTGGGGAGTGACAGGTACAATGGCACAGACAGGACAAAGGATGGTACAGGATGGCATAGCCATAGCCGAGGGTATCAAGTGGTGTACAGGGGTAGGCCACGGCGTACAATGGCATGTCCAGGAGTACTAGGTTGATCGGTGGTATGCAGGGGTGTATAGTACTACACAGCAAGGTCTTAGAGTGTTGCCTCCAAGGAGACCCTTGGATGGAAACACCAAGCATACCTTTGGGCGTAGTTCACTTAGGATCAACGGGGACACAGATGAGCGATACTTGATTGTACCTGCGGGGACTCACACGCTTGACCCTCTTCTACATCCCTACCAGGCGCAGTCGATTTTGATGTCGACTTTCTACATTCTAGGCATGAGCAACGGGAGACGAGGAGTTCACCCAAGATATTTGGGTGACACTCAGCGCACTAGGGGGGGAGACTTTTCAGCAGTGGCATTGGATTGGTACGTCAGTTGACAGCGATAGGTTGGGGAATGAGGTGATCATCTGCAGGGTGGCATATCATTCATCACCGAGCCTACGTCTAGGGAGCTAGTCCTAAGGGAGACGTGTCACTCTTTTCTCAGGGCATGTCAGGACCAAGCATGAGCAAAGGATAGTGGGTACGGCTGAGGTAGTTTCCCAGTATGTGACCAGGCTCCAGACCTTATAATGGCACATTATCGAGAGGGCGGATGGCAAACCCAGGGGAGATGGTTGGCAGGGACAAGAAGGATCCACATACCCTGAGTCGATTATGAATATTTGATACCCATCTTTTGGTTGCATTCAGGGGTAGCTCTTTGGCACACATGGCTTCCAACATCATCGGTACTACACAATGGCAGGCACAAGGCAAATTAGCATGCATCAGATTAGCCCACGATATATGGAGCCTATATAGAGTTTACATGCAGGGACTAGAGACGAGGGCCAGAGGGATTCCATCGGTTGTCAAGGCTATGCCACAATAGGTCTGCCTATGGGATGCAAGGATTCAGTTGATCGATAGATCACTCGTGATGAGCAGAGTCGTGGCAGAGAGTGATATAGTTTGCTCTTGGGATGACACATGGGGGGTTCACATAGGGTTTCATCGTATGGGGAGGCATACATTCTTTATTGTTGCACAGGTTCAAATTTAGATTTGGATGGGTAGACCTTGGTGCCATGGAGATGCCCAGGCAGGATGTGTCTCGGCTCTCGCCTCTTTCAGTATTCAACCATCGAGTTCCAAGAGATGAGGATACTGTCTGCGCATGATGGGGAATATGACATAGTCAGAGTAGCGCAGCGTCAACATGGTGGCACCACTCTGGGACTAGCAGGGAATTAGGGCGTCATAGCTCTTCACGGCTCAATAACCTTTAGGGACGCGTCGTCTACTACAAGGGGAGATCATACAGATCTTCCATTGGGCTTTAGCAAGTCACTGATAGAGCAAGGGACTTCTAGTACTTGCACCAGGCAGGGTAGTGAGTAGAGTGGGGGGAGCTTCATGTTGGACAGGATGTCCAGTGATCCTAGTATTGAATGATTCTTTCATATCACGACAGTGCTGAGGTCAGGGATGATTCAATGGCACATCTGGGACCCTAGCACATGTTCCAGTGACAGTGGGGGGCAACAGTTAGAGAGGATGCTTGTTCAGGCATTGTTTTAGGACAAGCGATTTCTGGAGCATTGGAAAAACTTGCCGAATGAGGATGCCACCTGGGAAGGTGAGCACATATCGGAGCACCCATCTTTGAGATTGTTTGAGGGCAAGCAACATTTGGGAGGAGAGGACTGTCATGTCCCTTGTCAAACACATTTGTAATAGGGTGTTGCTACACAATTTTGGGTAAGGAAGAGAACCCATAATTTTCGACTTAGGGACTTAGGAGGCAATTCGACTTAATTTGGTTGCTAATGGAATGTGGGGGCCACCCACATGGGAGGGAATTCGAATTGGCCCATTTGAATAGCTTGGAGGGAAAGTCGAATAGGTGGATGGAGGGGCCCACATGAGGCAAGGGAGGCTCAAGTAGTTATATGGAGGGAGCAACTCTTGTTTTGGGATTCATTCATACATCTTGCAAACAAAATCACTAGATTGTTCACTCTATTGTTTAGTTGAGTCAACCGACTGTTTAACCACGAATCTCTCAAGCGGGAGATTCAACCTCTACTTCGAGGTAACATTCGTGCCCGCCCTAGAGAGGCAGTTCTACAAGGATTTCGGGAGTTCCGACGCAGTGACATAGCACCACCAACCAGCGCAGAGCAAGGAGTGCATATTTCTGGGCAACCAGGAAACACGCAAAGGGAGATTGAGGCAAGCAAAGATCTGATTGCTTGTCCGGGAGTTGGGGCGTTGAGGTAGTAGCATTAGACCAGCGTTCTTCCTGGGTTTTACAGCCAGCATTCCAGCAATTCCAACTGTTGGGCTAGGGGACAATGTAGAGGCCACACAACAGATTTGCATGGTACTTTGGAGCAGCTGAGTTGGGCCAAGAGATCATCCAGGGAGTTAGGGATTGGATAGCACGGGTGAACTCAGCATTTTGGAGAAGTTTTCAGGTGGATTTACATGCAGTTTCAAGCAAGTCGAAATTGGCAGCTAGGGCTGAGGTGAGGCTCCAAGGGGGTCGAAAATCAAAAGTCTAAACCAGTCAAAATTCTTTCTAGGTTTTTCTGGGTTTTCGACAAGGATCCCAAATATAAAGTTTTGAAATTTTCTGAACACCAGAGGTGGAGTTTTAAGCCGTATCTTTGCAGCAGCTAGTGTAGAATTGTTGGGGATTGAATAGTACCTTTCGAGGTTGATTTTGGGAAGTCCATAACGGGCCAAACCATTTCTGGGTTTTTGTGGGTTTTGGCCAAGGAGTCCGGGGTTAAAAGCATACAAATTTCTGGGTAGTTTCATTACACCTTCCATCCATTTGAACTTCAGTAGAGCAACAATTTCTGGGCAGCGTAGTGCAAATTGGTGCAGTAGCTGAGCAGCCTTCAGCTCAACCACTTTCCTACCAAGGTTTGGTCTTGCTTGTCTAGCACAGTGCAAATTGGTGCAGCCGCTAGGCAGCCTTCAGCTCAACCATTTCCTACCCGAGTTTAGTCCTGCTTGTCCTTTCAAACAAGCCCAGGTGCACCATTCCATTATCTATTGTATTTGACTTGCAAAAATATAATAAAATGGCTCAGGAATTCTCCATTTGCAGCTTATATATGGGTGTTTGCTGAATATTTCGTTTTTGTAATTTGTTGCATGTATTATTTGCTTGTTATCACTTATATTCCTATTAAGGATCATTACATAAATGCAAATCTTCAATTCTTTAAGTGTTCCGTAGTTACAATATTTACATGCGTTAAAATTTGGGGTTTATCATTCCCAATCTTTATGCAATACCTCAGTTCCAAATTTTTATTAGAATAATCCTATTAACCTATTTAGTATTTAATGCTCATTCCTTTAGCTGTTGCTATTTTTCCTTTTTTAGTTGTTTCTATTTCCTAAATAGAAACTTGATGTTTCTATCTTATGTAAATATCTCTGTATTATTATTGAGCTCAAGTTTGCTCATAATTCAATTAATTCATTTGGAAATCCATATGCGTGTTTCACACTATTTTATGGTATCAGAGCCAGAAAAAAGAGATTTCTTGAGCAGTCATTCTCTCTGCATCCTAATCCCTTGAGTTCTTTCTGTCATTACTTTCTAAGGTCAAGCCCTCTGTAAGCCAAATAGCCTTCACTGAGTCTTAGCTTCGGCTCTGCTCACTGTGATAGAAGCTTACAGTCGTCTATCTCGATACAGAAGTGGATTCTTCGAAATAATTTTTCAGCTGTGTTAAAAAAATTTCGAGGTTCCTCTCTGTTTTCTTTGAGTTTGATGTAACTACATCATCGAATTTGGATTGTATGCATGCGTGGATTTTTCAAGGTATGCATGTGTGGATTCTTCGGGCGTAAATCGACAACAGCACTGTTTTATGCGACAGCTTAATCACTCACTTGTCAACCGACATAACCTCGACATAATTTTCTTTAAAAATCCAAAGCTGAAGTTTTCACAGTCCGATTTCGTGGTTTTAAGGAGGGTTTAGAAGAAAGTTCAGCAGTCAGTGATTGAATCGATGCCATTCTGACAGTCATCGATGATCAAATCAGGCCAAGTGAATCCGTTGGTATTCCAGTTTGTATTTGGTTCGTCCCTGTGGTTTCCAAAGCACTGCTGCACGAGATTAAGAGCACCGATCCAAATTCAAAATTTTTCACGCGTAAAGATACGTTGTAGACAGTGTCCCGCGCCGCCTTTCGCTCAAACCTTTCAACCGCATTCCTTTTTACAATCGCATTCCTTTTCTCGACTTCATTGCGTCGCTCTTCTTGCTGACGTCTACCTGTTTTAAGATCCTCAGAAAACAACGTGTGAGCATTGAGGAGTTGCCTCGGTTGATCCGGTGGAAAGTTTGGAGCTAGTGGGCACTCCGCAGAACTCTCGCCCGCCCTCAAGTCGTTTGGGTTCCGTTAAATTTCAATTTTGCATCGTGGTATTGTCAAAATCAGTTTGCCAAGATTTGCATAGACGCATACTCTGCACAGTGCGCAGCACATATTGCAGCAACGACTCTGAGATCCACACGAGAGAAGGACCCAGTGACCGTCTACAGTACCACCAATTCAGTCTCACGTGTCGGAAGCAAGCTCCACAAATTTAGTTGAGATTTAATTATTTCAACTGTTTTTTTTTCAGATTTTTTGGTTGAGATTTAAGGCATGCACGTCGGATTTCTGCTACTGAGGATTAGGTTATTTTTTTAATAGCATTGTTTTGCGTGAATTTCCAAAGTAAGTGCAGAAACTCTCAGTGTGCTGTGATGCTGGAATAGATTCACATGATTTTCCGGCCTCAAGAGCAGTGAAGTTTCGGGCGGAAAGAGACGGTTCCACAGTTCAGAAACGGAAGTGCTGTAATAATTTTTTTTTTTTTTACAGAATCTCAGGGGTCTGAGTTCATACTTGTTCAGAAGATAACATTGTTGTAGCTCAAGCTTCTTTGTATAGCAGAAATCACGTTCCTTCTACAGACTTCTGTGTTGTTTTGTGCCTTGGGAAACATGCAGATGGCTTCATTAACCAATCTGATGTTGGAAGGCAATCAACGCTTTAATGGCAGCAATTATAACATCTGGAAACAAAGAATGTTGACCATTTTTTAATACAGGCATCTTGATCAGCTCGTTTTGCGCAAAGAACTCCGTCCCGGTACAGCAGGTACCGATCAAGATAAGTTTGATGATCGCAATCGAGAGGCCGTTATGCTTCTCAAACTCTCGATGGCTGATGATCAATTACTGCAGATTCCTTCTGGTAAAACAGCGGCCGAGATCTGGCAACAGTTGAAAGAACTACACGAGACATCTGACAAGAGCAGAGCTTTCTTTCTCAAAAATCAGTTGTTCTCCATCATGATGGACGAACATATGCCTTTACAGGAACATCTCAACAAGATTAAAGACATTCAAGATTAGCTCGAAGCCATTGGTCACACCATGGAGGAAGAAGATATGGTAGTCATCACTTTGAAAAGTCTACCAAAATCTTATGAGCACTTCATAGAAACACTCAACATTACCTCCACTAATGTTGATCTGAAGTTTCCGGAATTATGCACCAAACTCATGCAACAGGATCGTTGGAAACAACAGTTTAATAGTGGTGCCACATCAGCCTCCTCAGAAAATGCTTTTGCTGCCAAATATCAGTCCTCTCAGTCCTTTCAGCAGAAAGGTTCTTCTCAGTTTTTTGATCCTGCTAGGAAGAAAAATGTGCAGTGTAATTACTGTCACAAGTTCGGCCACATGCAGAAAGATTGCCGACAAAGGATTGCTTCTGAGCAGAAGAAACAGGGAGGGCTCATCAGACAGCAAATGTTGCAGAACATTCCGAGCAGACAGATTCTGCCTTTTACGCCTTTATGGCTAAAAGGTCCTCAGATCATGTTCCATCTTCTGCCTAGTACATTGACTCTGGTGCATCACGCCATTTCTCTCACAGGCATGACTGGTTTATTGACTTCTCACTTTTCAGTTATTCCGTGGTATTTGGCGGAGGTGAAAAATACACAGTGGTTGGCAGAGGTACAGTTCAGAGCCAGTCTGGTGGGCGCACACTCATCTTCCTGAATGTATACTATGTTCCTGGTATGGAAATTAATCTGCTGTCTGTCAGTCAGATTATGAGGAACTCTCCTCAGCTTGATGTGGTGCTCAGTGCGCACAAGTGCTCTATTATCGACAGGGAGACTAGTCTTACGGTTGTTGTTGGCCTAGAAGATCATGGTCTATACAGGCTTCTTGACACTGGTGATTCTCCAGAAGTGGCTCTAGCAGCTCGTGTTTCTCCCATCAGCACTCTGTGGCATCAGCGATATGGGCATCTAAACATGCAGTATCTCTCTCAGCTTTCTCGGGAAGGACTTGTGTCAGGGTTACCTGATATTCAAACTCAGCAGTTGAGTGTATGCGGCGCTTGTCAAGCTGGCAAACAACATTGGTCTTCATTCACGAGCGCATCTAAGGTACTCCAGTTAATTCATGTTGATATTTGTGGTCCTATGAATACATCTTCTATCACTGCTTGCAAATATTTTCTGCTTATTGTAGATGATTTCAGTAGAAAGATGTGGGTCTATTTTCTAAAATATAACTCTGATGCACTTAGTATCTTTCAGAAGTTTAAAAATTAAAACCTTAGTTGAAAAAGAGTGGTTGTAATATCATGACTCTTAGGACAGATAACGGGGGGGAATTTTGTTCTTTTGCCTTTTCCAACTTCTGTGATACTCATGGCATAAAACGCCAGTTCACTACACCCTACACTCCTCAGCAGAACAGTGTTGTTGAACGCCGCAACCGCACGGTAATGGCTCGCTCCATGTTACAACACAAGAGTGTTCCGAACAAATTCTGGGCTGAAGCAGTCTTTACTACTGTTTATCTTCTTAACCGATCACCCACTCAGGCTGTTAAGGGGAAGACTCCCGAAGAGGTTTGTTCTGGCCGTAAGCCTAAGATCAGTCACCTCAAAGTATTTGGCTCAATTGCATATGTTTGGATTCCAGCTGCTAAATGCTCTAAGTTGGATTCCAAAAGCCAGAAATTCATGATGACAGGGTACAGTGATCATCACAAGGCCTATAGACTAATAGATATAGCCAATGGTCGTCTTAGCTTCAGTCGGGATGTGGTATTTGATGAAGACAGAGGATTCTTTCAGTCTTCTTCTTCTGAGCAGTCTTCTGAGGATCAACCTCACAGTGTTTTTCTTCCGATAGGTCCACCTGATGGGAGGGATGATGCAGCATCAGTGTTTCATAGCCTGAGCTTCCTCCGGAAAATAACCCTTCTCTTGCTGCACCTATTGTTCTTGAGCCTTCTCCATCTCCTCCTGATATTGGTTCCTCTACTCTTCGGCCTAAATGGTGGGCCAAAACCATCGATGATCTCCGGGATGATGAACTCCTTGAAGGAAGAACTTCTAGACATAAGAGCAAATAGCAGTCTACAGTAAATTTTGCTATTATGGCTAACCTTCACAGTATCTTTGAGCCTCAAACTTACTCAGAGGCTAAGGGTACATTTGAATGGGAATAGGCTATGGAAGCTAAATTCCAAAGTCTTCAGAAAAATCACACATGGACCCTTTCTGATCTTCCTGAAGGGAAAAAGCCCATTAGCTGCAAATGGGTATATAAAGTGAAATACAAAGCTGATGGAACCCTAGACAAGTATAAAGTTCGTCTTGTGGCTCGAGGGTTTTCACAAAAGGAAGGCATCGACTATGAGGAGACTTTTGCTCCTACAGCCAAGATGAGTAACATACGGCTTGTCCTTGCTCTAGCAGCTCAGTTCAATTGGAAAGTTCATCAGATGGATATAAAGAGTGTTTTTCTAAATGGTAACTTACAGGAAGAAGTCTACATGACACAGCCTCCAGGATTCAAAATTGCCGGTCAAGAACAGAAAGTGTGTAGATTAGCTAAAGCACTCTATGGATTGAAACAAGCCCCTCGGGCTTGGTACATAAAAATTGATCAGTACCTGATAGATCATGGTTTTCAGCGGAGCCCATCTGATGCAAATCTGTATATCAAGCATATTGGTGATGATATCTTGTTTGTGGTTGTCTATGTAGATGACCTTATCATTACGGGCAGCTCTGCACATTTGATTCATGGGATCAAACAAGACTTATGCAAAACCTTTGATATGACATACTTGGGATTTCTTCATTACTGTCTGGGGGTTGAAGTTTGGCAGACTAAGAACCACATCTTTCTCTCTCAGTCCAAGTATGCCAAAAATCTTGTGGACAGGTTCAGAATGCAGGATTGCAAACCAGCCACGACTCCTATGGAATCGGCGCTCAAACTTTCAGCTTAGTCATCCTCTCCCCTTGTGGATGAGACTTTATTCAGGCAATTAGTGGGCAGTCTCATCTATCTTACTGCCACCAGACTTGACATCAGTTTTGCAGTAAGCTACATTTCCCGCTTCATGTCAGCTCCTAAAGCTGATCATTGGATAGCAGCAAAGCGTGTGCTACGATATGTGCGCGGCACTTCTGATTATGGACTTCTATACATTCGAAGTTCAGATCCTATACTCAGTGGTTATATAGATTCTGACTGGGCCGGATCGGTTGATGACCGTAAATCTACAGCTGGGTATGTGTTTAGTCTAAGATCTGGTGCTGTTACCTGGACTAGTAAGAAGCAGCAAGCAGTGGCTCTCTCCTCAACAGAAGCAGAGTATCGGGGAGAAGTTAAGGCATGCATGTTTCCCAGACAGGTCCTACTTCCTTGTTTTGTGACAATCAGGGAGTGCTCAAACTTGCCAAGAATCCAGTCTTTCATGAACGAACAAAGCATGTGGAAACTCATTGCCACTACATTCGCCAGCTCGTTGAAGACGGATCCGTTCAGTTGCGATATGTTCCCACAATAGAGCAGCCCGCAGACATCTTCACCAAGCCTCTTGGCCTTGATAAATTTGTAAAATTCAGAGGGTCTATTGGTGTTGTAAATAGATTGAGCATTAAGGGAGGGTATTAGAATAATCCTGTTATCCTATTTAGTATTTAATGCTCATTCCTTTAGCTGTTACTATTTTTCCTTTTTTAGTTGTTTCTATTTCCTAAATAGAAACTTGATGTTTCTATCTTATGTAAATATCTCTGTATTATTATTGAGCTCAAGTTTGCTCATAATTCAATTAATTCATTTGGAAATCCATATGCGTGTTTCACACTATTTTAATTTTGAGGTATTAAGACTCCCCGACCCACCACTTTTTTCTGCTGTATAAACAAATTATATCAAAAAATAAAACGAAAAATTAAGCCCCACTCCAACTCAGGATACTCGTTTTTAGTTGTAACTGTCAGCAACTGACATGGATCCTATTTTATAATTAGAGAACACAAAAATCTGAGACAGGAAGAAGAGAATGTAAAGGAGAAGCATGGAGGGGAAAATGGCTAAGCAAATGGGAGAATGTATGGTTTATCCAAGCCCTCCAAGTGTATCAAGCATTTTTATTCTTTAAAAACCTGTCATTTTTAATCCTTCCTTCAAATTTTCTAATTTCAATTGTACCTTTTGTTGAAATAAACAGAAACATTTTCCTTTTGCCTGAGCAAGTTGTTCTTTCTATTTACAAAGAGTGCCACAATGATCCAAACTACTCTCTTCTAAACTGACCTGAAGAGTGCAAACTGAGTCTGTTGCAGAGAAAATAGTTCCAATGGCTGCACATATAAATGATAGATTGGGTTACATGACAATTTAAGTCAGGACCAGCATAAACTAAATCTTGCTATTGACAAAATAAGGAAAGCATTTAACTTTCTGAACTCACCAAGGTAATCGCCTATTTCAAAGGGTCCAATATCAAATTTCTTGAACAGCAGCATTGCACCTGGCCATGAATGACAAAAAGATAGAGAAACTGAAAAACCTCTCCGAACGTTGTATATCTTATTGAACTTGAAAAGATCAAATCATGGTAATCAAACTGTATTTTCTTAAACACGAAGTAATTTTACCTACATTTAGTTTTAACTTATAAATGGTTATAGAAAATTGAAACAATTTGACTCAAGATTACCCTGGAAATAAACAAAGAAAATTCTAAAAATTGGAAGAAATTTCACTTACCATTTACACTAAAAGGTGCACTCCACAACTATATCAAAAATTAAAAGTTGGAAGTTTTAACCCTTTGTTTGAATATGTTGCGTCATGATTTTGACAAAGAGAGATCATTATTTTGGAGTAGGCTATATTGCTTTCAAATAAGACTCTTTAAGATGTTCAAATAAATACTAAAAATGACAATCCTCTCAATGAACTATTTATACCATAAGAAAAACAGATAAATGATCTCATCAAGAGAATGCCATACTATCCAACAGGACAAAATGTTTAATCAAAATTGACCTTACTTGTGACTGTCAAATCAGCTACAGCTTTGCCAAAAATCACAAGTGACCACCCAAATATATAATCAGATAGCAAAGGCTGTCCATCTTATAGTGTTTTCATCCTAAAATTTGAGAACTGATTTTATCAACAATAATCATGTCATATATGTTGAGTGGTGTTGTCATTGATGCCAACATTAGTTAATGAATGCTCTTATATTTGCTTGGATTACATCAAGTTGGAAGCTCCATAGAAGATGTTTGGAAACCCTAGCTCCAGGGTTTGGATTCCCTAGGTGATGAATGTAGCCCGCATTTGTTGTTAGTGTTTGAAGAAGCAAATCATGGAATTTGCATTAGAGATCGTCGCCATTGGATTCTCCTCGTTGAGCTGATTCTGATGTTATGTGGCACACCACGTGGCTCTTCACGGTTTGAGAGATATTCCAGTTTGAAGATGAAGAACCCAAATTGTGGGCAAAACCCCCATGAGGTGGTGATGTGGCAGCTTCTCCTTGGTCAAGTCAAAAGTTCATTTTATAAGGCCACCCACTATGGACTAAAATAGTTCTCCCCATGGCATAATACCACTCATGAACTAAGAAACCAGATTCGTCCTTGCCCCCACCTTTTGTCCCAAATCCTACGAATCAGACACAATTCTCTAGGACACGTGTCTGATTCTCATGTTCGTGTCCTAGAACGTGGGATTCTTGTGTCCAGCCTGTCCTAGAGTACACCCATCTATCGTTGTTGATTATTATAGATACACGGTTTGCCTCTTCATTCATCATGTTGAAGAGGTTGAAGGAGGTCAAGACCGCTCTTGGGGCCATGGTTATTTCAAAGTTTTGGTCTTTTTGGAGAAAGACAGATCAAGCAGCCTCAAAAAGAGTCAAGGACACAGTGTTAAATGATGCTTGGTGGGAGAGGATATATCTCACTATGAAGATCATGGACCCTATCATTGCTTTGCTATGATTTACAGATACAAACCAACACATCCTAGGAGAGGTTTATGAGAGATGGGATTCCATGATTGAGTCCGTGAGGACCATTATTTTACAGAGTGAGTGCCCTAAGTATGAGACATCATCAGAGGCATCCTTCACCACCATTCAAGATATTCTTATTAGCATATGGGACAAGAATTGCACACCTTTGCATTGTTTGGATTACCAATTGAACCCAAAATACTACAGCCATGAGTGGCTGAATGGTGGACCGTACCGCAGATTCCCTCCTCACATGGATGGTAATATTATACAGGGGAGGAAGGATGCATTGAGGCTAATATTTTAGGATAGAGCATCCCTTGATGAGGTGGAGGATGCCTTTGCAAAGTTTTCCACTGGCACTAGGCGATTTGTAGGTTATGATATGATTAGGGGCAGGGGGCTAAGAAGCCCTATTCTTGGTAGGCAACTCATGGGGCAACAAGCCCTCCTCTACAATAGTTATCCATGAGGCTCCTCTCTCAGGTGACTTCATCCTCTTGTTGCGAGAGGGATTGGAGCACATATAGGAATTTGTATAATGTCAAAAAGAGCAGGCTTGAGCACTCCAGGGCAGAGACAATGGTGTATGTACACACCAACCTTCATCTTATTTCCAAGTAGAGGGACGAGTGAATGAAGGGAAAGACAGATGTGGAATGTCTTTCCTGATGATATGGGTATGGACAGCCGTGTTGAGCTAGCATTGGCCAACTTGGATCTTAATTACTCAGAGCTAGAGCCTATCACTTTTGATGATGGTGATACTCTTGAGGGGTCATCCTCCACACCAACAGATGCAAAGATTACATTGGATACAAAGGAGGAGGATGCAATAGAGGAGAGCAGTGGTGACCATGACAGTGATGTTGACTTTGATGATGATGATGATTGATGACTCATGAGCTGCCAGCTACCTTGTAGTTGTTTTTTTATTTGCTATTTCTATTTGCCATTGGCATTGCTACTACAGTCTACCTATGTAACACATTTTGATTTTGATTACTTAATGAGAAAACTACGGTTTCTTGTCTTTCTCCTATTGGATCACTGATGAATTTGTCACAATTGTATTTGCATGCATATTGTTACATTGTACAACTTACAAATTTTAAATTTACAATATAGAATCTAGATCTATTTTTGAATTTGTTAGGCCCCTATAATACAAGTGTATTCCCCTTATTGTTATTAATGTAGGCACCTATTGTTATTGTTGTGCCCATGTATCCCCCATGTTGTTATTGTTTTACCCCATAGAAGCCCACTATTGTTATTGTTGTGCCCTTACATTATTATTGTTATGTAGGCTCTGATTATACTGTGACCTCTTAGACTGCTATATATACCAACGAGGTCTATCGTCTTATCATTTGAATCATCCAAGAATTATTCATTTATGTAATGTAAAGGAGATTTCCCACTCGAAGAGGATAATTTTCAAGTCATTGATCTATCTTTTCTATGAGTTGGATGCATAACAGAATTTGTATCATGAATGAGAATTTGTGTAAGAAATATCTATTTAGTACTAATTTTTAATATATATATATATATATATAACGTGTCCTACATGTCCGATTCTGAGGGGTCTATGTGCCCATGTCGGACACTCGAATTTTCGTGTCCTACATGTCTCGTGTCCCCGTGTCAGGTGCCTTAGCTCATGAATTATTACTTCCAAATAATCACAAGTATAAGAGGGTTTTGGGGTTTATAAGTTAATTGAACCTTAATTCTTAAGAAAACCCTTTAAAAGGTTTCCTTCCACAAGTTAAATTTAAAATTTAAGACATTACCTTAGATGTAGGGATTCGGATCCCTCAAGAAATCCTCTCAAAATCTATAAAAGAAACTTGAATCCTTCTTCCAAAGCAGCAAAAACGATCATCATTCTTGTTATCTGAACTGTCGGTCCTACGGTGTAAGAATACATCTAAAGTGAGGTTCAAATCTGTAGTTTTTTCTGTTGTTGATTCTGATCTTGATCCAGTCGTCGATGAAGCAGCAGAGCCGCCTCATAAGTCAGAGCATCAGTAGATCCAGTACCAGTACTAGTTCTAGGATTTTTTATGGTTAATGTTAGTTTCTTGTAGCATCGGATGTGTTCTAGCTTTGAAATTTTGTGGAGAGGCTAGAATACATGAGATCTCCAAAACCCAGAAATTATTTCTAGAAATTCCGCATAGAAATGACATAATCAGATTATTAACCAGTTTTTAAATATTTTCTAAGTCTAAACTTAGGGAATATGGTTAAGTAATCCGAATTAATTAAGTCAAGGTGAGAATCTTCTAGAAACTCACACAGATTGATCCAGAGATGATCCTAGCCATCGATTATGTTTTAATCTTGGTCGTTGGTGTTCCAACATAATTATAAGAGGAAGTCAATGTGGTGATGGAGAAATTATCTAGTGTAGATACTTTGTTGCCCAGGTAGTTCAATTTTCTCAAGACTCAGAAGCATCAGCTCAGCAGAGAAGATAGAGCCAGATGGTGAGTAGCAGGTTGAAGATGAGGGCAGTAGCATTCCAAGAGGAAAATTTCCAGTTCCTGAGAGAGGCAAAGCAAGGAAGGCTGAAATTTCTGGATGGCCAGCGTAAGCTCTACGCAAAGGGTGACGCATGGGAACTCAACGCAGAGGCTAGGGAGGCAGTTTCGGAGGCAGAGAATAGCTGTGGGGTGACAGAAAATTCTCACAATATTTTTCCTAGTATTTTCCTCAGATTAGATTTTCAGCTGGGCATCTAAATTATTGTACTCATAATTGCTACTGAAGATTAATAATAAAACCCTAATCTACTGCACCGATTTCTCAAGTTGGGTTTTTTCGAGGACAATTATCCAAAAATAACTATGTCAAGATTATTGTGCGCTAGAATTTCTCAATTTCCAATATTTTATTTTTCGCAGTATTTTTATGGTGAGAATTGCACTTGTTATTTTATTCGTTGTTTGTTGTAGCAAATAAACTGCATAATTAAATTTTTAGTTAGAAGAATAATTTCCAATAGCTGCAATATATAAAATTTCACATGGTATCAAAGCACAACTGATCAACCGGAGAGCTCAGAAGGGAAAAGAAAGAATTTTATTGCTTAGTGTGGGCAACAGGTCGAAATTTCCAAGGGGCAACACAGTGTTTTTGCCAAGAGGCCAAATTGCATGAGAAAGACCGATTCTTCTAAGAGGGATAGAAAAATTTGATTCCTCCAGAACAAGTGATTCTAGAGGCAGAGGGAGCAGCTCAGATTTTCTTGTTGAGCAAATCTCTCTCTAGACACAGAGGGTTTTTGCAGCAGTTCGCTAAAGCAGAGTCAGCGTCAAGGTGGAAAAGAGTAATAACACTAAATTCTTTAGCATAGCCATGGACAGAAGTAACATTCAGGAGACTTCAAATTTGTCTTCCAGATTGGAGGATGAATTTTCTTGGTTAGCAAGATCAGCTTCACAGGGAGTCTGGAACATAGACAGTGGAGCATCAATTCACATGACAGGGGTTATGGAATATTTCTCTAGCTACAAAGAGGAGCAGATGGACTTCCATATTACTATGGGAAACAGAACAAAATGTACTCCAGTAGGAAGAGGTACCATAGATTTTCAGAGGGAGTCAAGAGCAAGCACCGGCACTACAGATGTATTGCATGTGCCAAGATTGGGTATGAACCTAATTTCAATATCCCAGTTATAGGATAAGGGGTATGATATTCACTTTGTAGGGAAAAAAGTGTATGTCAAGCACCCGAGATGGAAAAAGGTAAGACAGATTGGAGTTCGAAGTGACAGATTGGAGTTCGAAGTGACAAATTGGAGTTCGAAGTAATAGATTGTACCGGTTACAAATTGATTCTCCAATGGCACTAATAGGCAGAGACAGTAGTAGTGGGAAGGAGCAGAATGTGTTATGGTATACGAGAATGGGACATCTACACCATGGAGCACTCAGGATGCTCAGAAAACAGTAACAGGGTCCTCGAACTTGGCATGGAATATGATGATGTGTGCAGAGGATGCGTACTTGGGAAGTATGCTAAGGCAGCATTTCCAAGAAGTGATAGCAAAGTTGATGGCATGTTGGGACTCATACATTCAGATATTTCCGGCCCAATGTCCACTAGAGCTCTCAACGGTGCCGAATATTTCGTCACCTTTATTGATGACCATTCTAGGAAAACTTGGATCTACTTCTTGAAGATCAAGGATGAGGTCTTCGATAATTTCAGGGAGTTTAAAGCTCTCGTAGAGAATGCAACAGGGAAGAAAATCAAGGTGCTTCACTCAGATAATGGTGGAGAATATATTGATAAGGACTTCACAAATTTCTGTGTGAAGGAAGACATCAAGAGAGAATGGACAGTTCCTTATCATCCATAGTCAAAATGGTGTAGCAAAGCAGAAAAATAGAACCATTGTTGGAGCTGCAAAGGCTATGTTATATGATCAGGATCTACCCATATTTCTATGGGCAGAAGCATGTAACACAGCAGTATACATTCAAAGAAAGACTCCTCATAGATCGGGAAGAAAACACTTGAAGGAGTCTTCACAAGGAAGAAGCCAGAAGTAAGCCACTTCAGAATTTTTGGCAGCATTGCTTATTAACATGTGCCGAATGATAAAAGCACCAAATTGGATTAGACTACAGAGAAGTAGTTCTTCGTTGGGTACAACGAAACCTCAAAGGCATACGGAATCTACATTCCTAGCAATAGGAAGATTGTAGTAAGGCAAGACGTGAAGTTCATGGAGGACTGAGATTTCAGGAGATCTCATGAAATGACTACAAGTGATCAGAATCAGTTAGCAGAAGCTCCTTTAGTCCATCCACAGGGGCAGGTAGTGAGATGGGCAGGAGGACAGTCACAAGGATCAAGTACTATGACCAGTACCAGCATTTCCTAAGGTGCTAGGAAATCCAGGGAGGTCTCAGCAGATGGAGCGACAGAGATAGGACAAGGAGGAGCTAGCAGAACCTCTCATGACTAGTGGTCAAGCCAATAGAGAGGTTCGTCAGACATTGAGAGATGCAAAGGAGTTTATTGGAACTCCTAGGAAGATCAAAAGACAATGTACACAGTCTAACAGGTACCAAGCATTGGTGGCTCGGGTTGCAGAACCTTCCAGCTTTCAAGAGGTTGCACACATTGGGTGTGGGTAGATGCCATGGTAGAAGAGTATAGCTCTATCATGATGAATGATGTTTGGGAGATAGTGCCAAGGTCGGAAGACAAATCAATTGTAGGTTCTAGATGGATCTATACGATCAAGTATGAGGCAGATGGCAGTGTGGAAAAATACAAGGCTAGGTTCATGGCAAAGGGGTATGCACAAAAAGAAGGGATAGATTATGAAGATACCTTCGCCCCAGTTGCCTAATACACTTCTATCCTGTTAGTTATATCTCTAGAAGCTCAGATGGGATGGTAGATTCACGAGATGGACGTCAAGACAGCCTACTTGAATGGGGTGATAGAGGAAGAAGTGTACATAGAACAGCTAGAGGGCTTTGAGACTCATGAGAGGCACACTCATGTGTACAGATTGAAGAAAGCTCTATACGGACTCAAGCAAGCTCCCAGGGTTTGGTATGGTACGATGGATAGCTACCTGCAGTAGATGGGATTCTTAAAGAGTGACGCAGATCCCAACCTTTACTATTTGATAGTAGAGGGTGAGCCACTCATTCTAGTTTTGAATGTGGATGATCTCTTTTTGACAGGACCGTTAGGGCTCATAGAGGATTGCAAGAGGAACCTGGCAGCAAAATTGGACATGCAGGATTTGGGGTTGATGCACTATTTCCTAAGATTGAAAGTGTTGCAAAATGATGGGGAGATCTTTCTTGGGCAAGGAAGATACGCTACAGATATTCTAAAGAGGTTCAAGATGCGGGATTGCAGACCCATGTCTATGCCCATGATCACCAACTAGAAGAAGATAGATGCATCAGATGACAAGGATGTTGATCCCACCTTGTATAGACAACGTATTGGGTCTCTCACGTATTTGGTTAACACTAGGCTATATATTTGCTTCGCAGTCAATACCCTTAGACAGTTCATGGTAGAGCCAAAGAGGCAGCAGCGAGGCATATTTTGAGGTATGTTCACGATACAATCGACAATGGATTGAGTCTTGAGATATACTCGAGGGGATGACGTCCGACTTTGTGGGTACACAGATATAGAAGCAAAGTATATGGCAACCAACACAGGTACGTGCAAAGTTATATGGCTTCGGAAGCTGCTAGTAAGTTTTATCAAGCAGAGGATGGAGGCGACCGGTGTTTATTGTGATAATCAGAGTTGTATAAAGCTCTCTGAGAATCTAGCGTTTCATGACAAGTCCAAGCACATCAATCTTCGGTGTCACTTCATCAGAGATTGTGTACAATGTTGCAGATCTAATGATCTGTCTCTTCATCTGGTCCTGATGATGAACCACACTTGCTGGTTCGAAACACGTCGGCCAAAAATTTCTCTTATGTGAATTCTACCGAAAGACTTTGCTTAAATTGAGTATTCTAGTAACCTGTTTTGCTCATTTTTAATTGAAAATGTCAACACGAAAGGGTAAAGGAAAGATGATTGAAGAAGACCCCATGATTCCCCCTGTCCCAGACCTTGACAGAACCCCCTGATCGACATCCAGTTCAAAATCGCTAAGACAAAGTGTGAGTTCGACCTGTACGAACTCTACAATAGGGCAAAAGCAGAAATACCTTGACCAAAGCAATGACTTGAGTATCTGGGAGTCCTTTCTCCCTCAATTCAGCTTCCCTCAAACCCATTTCTTCCTTGAATTTTCCAGCTAGTGTCACCCCAGGTACCTTCCTAGCAAGAAAGCAATGATTGCCCAAAACGATGAAATCATCTTTTCCATTTCCCCAGAGAGTATTTGCCAAGCCTTGCAAAGAAATCCCCAAGCTTCCCTACATCCATTTTCCACCGACTCATTAATGGAGTTGTACAAAAAGCTTACATTTCCCCAAAGAGCCCATATATTTGAGTGCTTTCTCCCTAAAAATGTTGAATTACCCAGAACAAACCCTTCATACCTTGTTTCCATTTTCCCAGAGATGTCAAAATGAGTAATTTCCATGGTGACTCGATTACTTGGTTATTATACAGACCAGTGGATTGATGAAGTAGTTTTAGGATTCTTATTAGTATTCTCAGTGGGACAGAAGCCTTCAGTTTTGTTTAATTATAGTCAATTCTTGTTTGATGTCATCCATGATCAGTTTATGAAATTCAAAGTTGAAGGAGTGTTTAAAAATCAGTCAGTGTTAGTGTTAAAATTGGCAACGAGGGCCAAACTCCATGTGGGTCATCTTATTTATGGCAGTTGATATTTTTCTTCAATTCCTCTCATCAAGAGGTGTAGGATTGATCTAAAGATCATCCGACTCCGATAAGTATTCATGGAGATATGAATTTATTTGTGTGATGGGAAAATTTGTCAAGGTCAGCCAGCAACCAAATTGCCCCCATTTGTGCTCCACGTTTTAGTATAAATACAAGATCTTAGCAAAAACACAACTCACTTGAGATCTCGTCTTCTCCACTCATTTTGGGTTTTAGTGGAGAGAAGAATCCCTAAGTGGAAATGTTGACTTAGAAGAGTGTTCTACACATGGAATGCCCTCGATGTTATGGAAGGAATGCTCTCACACCTAAACGTTGTCTTAGAAGAGTGTTCTACACATGAAATGCCCTCACTGTTATGGAAGGAATGATCTCACACCTAAACGTTGTCTTAGGAGAGTGTTCTACACATGAAATGCCATCATTGTTATGGAAGGAATGCTCTCAAACCTAAACATTGTCTTAGAAGAGTGTTCTACACATGGAATGCCCTCACTGTCATGGATGGAAAAACCCTCATCCTACACGCAGTCATGAAAAGTATAGAAGGAATGCTCTCACACTTAAACGCTGGGATAAAGAAGCCAAACCTTCGGCTATCCTTAACATTGTTCTAAGTAAGGATGTTCTAACTGTTGTTTTGATTGAAACACAATCATGAATGATAGATCCAAATGTTGTCTTAACGGAAGCCTATTGTTGTCACTCTAACATTGTCATAGAGGAGAAGGCATTGGCAGTGCTATGTGCTAGGTTGCAAGCCATAGCACTACAGCTAGCCACCTTGGTCAAACGATGAATGTTGTAACATTATAGACAACATAGTATATGACTACAAGATGCATAGTGCAACATAGTGCACACAGTGGCAATGATGGGTACAGGATGCATAGTGCAGCATAGTGAACACATTAGCAGTGATGGGTACTGGACATAGTGATGGTGCAGCATGGTGTAGCTTAGTGATGTTGAACATAGTGATGGTGCATCATGGTGTAGCTCAGTGAGGACGAACATAGTGATGGTGCAACATGGTGTATCTCAGCGATGTTGGATATAGTGATGGTGTAGCTCAGTGATGTTGAAGCATGGTGTAGCTCAGTGATACTAGACATAGTGATGTTGTAGCATGGTGTAGCTCAGTGATACTAGACATAGTGATGGTGCAGTGTGGTGTAGCTCAGTGATGTTGAACAGAGTGATGGTGCATCATGGTGTAGCTCAGTGATGCTGAACATAGTGATGGTGCATCATGGTGTAGCTCAGTGATACTGGACATGGTGATGGTGTAGCATGGTGTAGCTCAGTGATGGTGCAGCATGGTGTAGCTTAGTGATGCTGGACATAGTATGATGGTGCAGCATGGTGCAGCACAGTGATAGGCACAACATGGTGATGGAGTCACCTTGGAGAATTAGTTGAAGCAGCATGTCTTCAACTGTGTCCAGCTACTTCATGTATCATCTTCTTAGAGATGATCTCTACTCTTATTATGACAAGTCAAGATGTTGACTTCTGATGTATATGCTCTCTCTATCTTTTCGTTCAACTATTGAAGAACATATAAGAAGCATTGATCAAGGGTTTCCCCACATTGGGGTTTGTCCCTAGCTAGCACCACATCTTGTGTCCTCTTGTCTTGGCTTGTCTTCTGCGATCTATATTTATGTTCTATCAGCAATTTACTTTAATGCTGATGTGATTGCTAATCTGGAAAAGATATTGAGCTAACTAGGAAAATTGAAATAAATTGCTCTAAGCACAAAACATACATAAAATTAACAGTTAGTGTATCTTATGTTATATTATCGGGCAGACAAACCCAAATTTCAATTGCAGAAGATGGACGAGCAGGGTAACCCTTTGTCAGTTATCCATTGGACTTCACTGGTCAGAAGGAATTCAGAGGAGTATACCTATACAGATTTTGTAGACCAATTTCTGCACACCTCTTTATGTTTATTATGCAGTGACAATCTACTGAGGATATCTGCAGAAATCAAGAAAGTCCTACACCTCTCAAAACAATCAAAGGTTGGAGACTGGTATTTATACCAGAACTACACATAGATCAGAATTTATGGATGTGAGCTCCCTCCTTATAGACTACCATTTTTTGTGCCAATGAGGATATTCGCTTTAGAGTATGCCAGACAGATGTTGAATATGGTTGAGCTACATTTTGTGTCCAACAAGAAGAAATCACAGTTCAAACTAAAAGCATGAGTGGGCCCTTACATTGTAAACACCAGAGCATCTGCAAAAGAGGTGGAAGCAGTTCTGAAGTAGATGAAGTTCAAACCTAGTTTTACATGGTCCTATAACCCCTTGGGAGTAATCTCTAAGATGAGGGTTGAACTTTAAAGTACTCCATATCCACATACACCAAGGCCAGAGATAGAATAGTATGTTAACCAAGAAGAATGGACAGAGAACACATTGCAAGAGGCCAAAGAGAAGTTTGTTAGTCAGTCTTCATTCCAAACTCCCATTCCCAAAGACAAAGAAAGCAAGAGGCCAAGGGAAAGCATGTCTCCCGACTCAGAAACACAGGCTGCAGATTTTCTTGTTTTCAAAACAAGGAAGAAGGATCAACAGACCACAACTAAAACTGATAGCAAAGCTAATCCTCAGGTGATCAACATTCTGGAAGAATCTTCAGAAGAAAGGGATGCACAAGAGCAAACTACTTTGGTTTTGACAGACACTCCTACGACCTCTCTCCCTTGTATAGAAGAGTCAACTGAGTCTCCTATCTCTTCTACTTCTCAGGCTCCACCACAGCCAAGTATTTTCACAAGGTACAAAGAGATTAAGTTAAAGAATGAAGCTCTCAAAGCTTCTACATACTCAAAATTCTGGAAACAAACTACTACCACTCAACATAGGTTATTGTCTGCTTTTGATTCAAAGAAGGGGCAATTTCAAATGCCCTTTTTGGAACCCAAGTGTCAGCCCCCAAAGGTGCTTAATATTATAAGGCCTCCATTTTTTCAGTGGATACTAAACATGTTCATGCAATCGATCAGATCGATTTGCATAAGCAAGCAGGTGAGATGAATTATTCAACTCTAACCAGCTCTGCCATGGCAGTTTCAAAATTGCAGGCTTCACTAAACAACATGTACTCATAGCTTAAGATTGAGGGGATGTCCTCTATGGCCAAAGACACTAGAATTAGAACATTGGAAGAATTAGTTATTAAACTAGGATATCCTCCTAATGATGTCAAGGCAGCAAAGGAGGTGATCATAAGCAAGAATGCAAACATTCAAGCTCTTAGGAAATAGTGTAAAGTCCCAACTACAGAACACCCTCAGACTAAAGAAGTCACTATTTTGGAGATAGAGAAAGAGAAGTTGTTTACATTAGTAGTGCAACAGAATGCTCAAATACAGAAAATGGAACAAGACATGGAAGCACTACTAAAAGAAAAATAGCAATGGGATGTAGTTGGAACATCAGCAGCAGGGACATGAGCAAGAACAGTATCAAGTACATCAGCAGGAACGTCAACAGCAATGATTGTAACCCAGCGTACAACACAAGTATAATTTTATATTCCTCAGAAAAGCTAACTCAAACTTTAGGGGAATTGTCATTAACAAACAAGGAGGTGGAGAAATTATTAGCAGCCCTCCCCAAGATGGAGGAAAGTAAGATAAAGGCAGACAATGCAAACTTGGGACAAGTACAGAAAAACTTCAAACTTATTCAGTAGATTCAGAAGTATGAAGAGTAGTCCATCATTATTCAAATGTTGGCAAAGGCAAAACACAGCATTTGGCACAACATCAATGCCAATGTTACAGAGTTGTGGCCTTCCATCCAAATCATTTTTGAACAGGAAGAGTTGGTGCAGAGAGTCAAAGTACCACTAGAGAAAACTAAAGCAGATATTGAGCATAGGCCAGAAGAAGCACAGAAGATCATCAGGATATTGAACTCTAAAACCAGAGAAAAACGCGAAGAGCTCAATATTAAGGACAGAACAGAGATAGTGATGGAAGTCAAAAGATTTTTGACCAGGAAGAATTTAATGGTGCAATTGGAGAACAAGCGTAAAGAGTTGGAGCTAAAGGTTAAGAGATTCAACAAAAAATTTCTTTATTGCAGGGAAAAGGACTTCCCAGTCTCAAGAACCATAATGGAAAATTGATTCCATTAGAAAATTACCAAGAACAGTTATGCAACATAGTTGCAGATGCATCTAAGTTTGCAAAGGAAAAAGGAGCTATCAGGGGAGAAGCCTTTCTGGAAGGCCTATAGTTTGATTTGAACATACAGCACGAAATCCATCATTTATTTTTGAATAAGCCAACTTTTCAAACTGACACTGAAGTGGATGAAAGGTTTAGGAACATGGTGAATTTTTCAATCCCAAGTGAAGAAAGGTGAGACCAATTACTGGAGTTGAGCGAGCAAGCATAAACTAAAGACCTACGTTTTTGGCACAAAAGCAAAAGCGAGGAGCTGGAAAAAGGGTACAATCAGCAATAGATTTCCTTTAAATTTTCAAAAAACAACCGAAATTGTCTAGTGCTTCTATTCTTTTTAGTTTTGTTTCAAAAAAATATGTAATTTTGTTAGAATATCGTTTTGTAATGAATTCATTTTGTGTAATCCGAGCTTAGTTTAGCAGGAAGTCTATAAGTATATTGTAAAAGGACTTAACAATTATTGGAACTTGTATAAAGAAAGGAGTTGTGTATTGATGTAAGTTGTGCACTGTACTAAAAGTGATCAGTTTACAGAAATACAGAGAGTTTTGTTCCAGAATTCCCATGTCAAACAATTGGTGATGTACTTTCTTATGTAAAATTGTTTCTTTTCTCAGTTTTCCATATATTTTCCCTTTTTAATGTTGCAAGAAGATTAAGGGTCGAATTTGCTTAAGTGTACTCTGCTCTGGCTTGTAAACAATATTAATGTTTTCATTTTGGTGTTAAGTATAGAATTCATCTCAGTATGCACTATATTTAATTCAACTCAAATCATATTCATCCTATTCACGCCACAGATACTCTAAGAGATCCAAAAGATTGCCTATCCTGCCCTATTACAGCTACTCTGTCATTTTGTGATTGATCGCCCAAAGATTCATGACTCCATGCCCAATGGACTTTCCCTGCACTTTTCAACCAAACCTTTGAAAAACCAAACTCAAATTTCAATAACTAGCCTAATATCTTAAAACAGAAATCTAAATCAGACAGAGATCCCTCTCTAAAGTTGGAAGGCCTAGATCCTAGCTTTACAAGTGGTTTTGTGGTTACCTCTGGGTTTCTCTCCACAGCCTAAGGAAATTACGGAGTGATAACATGAGGGAAAGAACGTGCAAGAGGAGCTTGTGTGAGTATTGAAGAAGGAAGAATTACCTTGGGAATGGGCAAGGAAATAGGGGCTAATTCCAAAGAAATAGGAGCAGCGCATGCACTATGAAATAGGGGCTTATTTCCTATGATTTGCGTGAGGATTTCAGAGCTTATCAAGGCAAGGCAAGAGGGCATAAGGATCAAGGGCCTTGCGAGGTTTCAAGCTTAGTTCAAGCAGGGAGATCATTGTATTCTCTATTGACACTATATTGTATTATAAGAGATCTATTGCTCATTCTTCTTCAATAAAATTCTCAATCAAGTAGAGGGTTTTCCCAGTTGGGTACCCTCGAAAAATTGAGTTTTTGAATTGTGTGATTATGTATTTATTTTGGTTCCTATTCCACCAAAAAAAAAGTAGAGAAATTGTGTCTATATGAAAAGAAATTAGTTTCAGATTATTCATATTAGCAATTGGAGAATTTCGTGGAATTTCTATAGAGACCCTAAAGAGATCCGGGATGGAGGACAATAGATCTATGGGTACTCCGATGGTGACCAACTTGAAGAAGGTGGATTCTTCAAAGTCAAAGTTGGCAAATTCCAAACAGTACAACTAGTTGATTAGCTCAATGACGTATCTAATCAACATTCGACCGAACATTTGTTATGCTATGAACATGTTGTCGTTGTGACAATGACCCTCCAAAATTTTTGCCTACCTCAGATTTAGAAACTACGTGAATTGTCATTCCGCACTACCTAGTGTCGTCACATTGTTTGATTGGCTATCCTTATGTTTCCTCTAAGTGTCACATCCTCCTAAGTCAATGCTTTCTTTGTATCGTCATTTTATCTTTGTAAGCGCTTGTGTTATCTTATCCAAAAGATAGGTCAAGACATATCTTTTCTTGACTTAGTAACTTGCTTTATCCGCCAAGCAACACACATATAAAAGCAAAGAAAAGCACTTTCTTAAGCAAAAGTGCACTTCAAGATGATGAAGAGTTGCCTCCGTGTTGAGCACACTCCTTCGGGATGAACAACTACACCCTAGTGGAGTGCACCCCTTCATGCTCAGCCAATGCGCTCTCACTTGAGCGCACTCCTTCAACACGAATACTTGCGCCATTTCAAACTCATGCATGCACTTTTCTGGTTGCATGTGGGCGCACTCCTAGAAAAGAGGAGCCCATTTCGCTTCTCTTAAGTAACTCATCTATCCGTTGAAAAGTGGCGAGCATGCATGGAATAGATTTGCATGTAATCTCCTTATAATCATTCTTTCTCATAATCTCTCATCTTGGGTTGAGCGCACATCTTTAAATCAAGGAACTCTTTGTCAATCTCCATTCCAAGTAAGCTTTATATGTCAATTCTATTGCTTATCTTTGATGATTTTATTGTCGATCTTGCTTTCCTTGTTGGCGTTTCACTTCTTTTCAGTTTCTTTTTTGGCGTTTCAGTTCATTTTTGTTTCTACAAGTGTCAAATTGTTATCGCAAGCCGTGACTCTTCACTCTTCATATTCTAGTCATGATTGCAACAGAATCTATAAAAACTTGTAGATCTTTCCTCTCAGCATTTCTATCATCCTATCTTGTTGTTGAACTTTTCCTTGAGCCATTCCAAGATAGAGTGCACTTCTAGAAGCGAAGACCTAACTGTCAAAGAAAATTGCGCCCAGAAAAACAAGTTTTCCTCAAGAGCGCATTTATTCGGCACGAAGAAGTGCAACCCCATTGAGCGCATGAGCGCACCCTGAACACGTGAGTGTTTTGCCATTTGTCTCTTCAGCATGCACCCTTGCGCCCTCCTTATCCTCTTGAGCACATGAGCACACCTTGAAGACCCGAAGCCTAACCCCTTTGTCCCTTCGTAGTGCACCCTTGTGCCCTCTTAGCCTCTTTCCCTTCGGAGTGCACCCTTGTGCCCTCTTAGCCTCTTTGAGCACACCTTGAACTCGTGAACAATTTTCCTTCGTGCTTCAACAATGCGCCCTGCGCCCTTGATGATCTCTCTCTCTTGCTTGAGCGCATGAGCACACCTTAAAGCCTTGAGTGACCCTTGAACTTCCCTTCGTGCTCCAACAGTGTGCCCTCCTCATTTTCATGTAGATTGCTTGCCTGTACAAGCGACCATGACACGTTGTTGATAGGCTTAAACTCTCAATTACATTTGATGGCTTTTTGAATATGATCTGCTAAGTTATTGCTTGTAATAGATAGAAGATTTTCTTAAGCTAATCCTTGTCGCTATGATTGCACTTCCACGTGTTGAAAAATGTGTAACTAGGTTCGGTCTTCATAAATATGAAATGTACTTTTGATTCTTGTATATTGTAAAATGAAAGAAAAATTATTATTGTTATTTTGAAGCATGGGTTTCATGCTCAAGGTCTTTTATTTTAGAGATCAAGCACCCATGAGTGCTTCTAGGGTTTGTCCTAGATCAAGAAGTCAAGAGTCATTGTCATATGTTGAAGACCCCATCGGGCACATTGTAAATTGTAAAAAGAATTATTTTTGTATTTAAAAGTGACAAAATACCTTCCAAGACCAAGTCGGCCTGGCAGTTAAGAAGTAGGCCTATTTTGAGGGGCCACATCCACCTTAGAAACCCATATAAAGGAAGGAACTCAAACTCCTTTGGATACATTCACACTTCTCATCATCCAAGTAAAGGAGAAGCACAAGAAGGTTGGCGAAGAAGGAAAAGGACGAAGAAAGATAGTTTTTGGGCTAACTCTCTCTCACACGTGCGAAGAAGGAAAGCTAGGGTTTGCTGCTTTAAGGTCAAAATTGTTAAAAGAGGATCAAAAATACTAGAAGAAGGGCCTAATAGGTCACCTACTAGCCCTAGACAAGGAAGCAAGTCAAGTGAAGTTGTTGGGAGGCCTTGGAAGGCAAAATTTCACTCACACGTGCAAATGCAGTAGAAGTTGCAGGGGGCGAAAATTTCAAACCTGCAATAGAGGCCAAAATTTTGTAGTTGGGTGGAAGTTGTGTTGTTGGAAGAGATTTCACTAGGTTTGACTTGGACAAAGGAAGCACATCATCAGGAAAGGTCAGACTTGGTCTTGGAAGGGTATTGGTTGGGATCGGTAAACTTCTTTAATCTAATTGACCAAATGAATTTGACTTTGTTCCATAGTTATCCTAGCACTGATGAATAACTCCCAAAGACTTCCCAAGAAATCTTGTCATATCTCTGATCCAATTTCCAGAACTTCTTTCAAAATCATTGATATTGAATTATTCAAATGGGCTTCTGACAATTGTTCAACTTTAGGAAGACCTTGAATTATATAACTGGTTTTGAACCTTTCATATATCAATGTTATCAATGTATCTCCTTAGTCAAGAATTTATCCATAATGACCATGAATAGTCGATTTTCGAGTAGCCAAATAGGGTTTAGTTGATCTAATGACTGAAGATGTTGGAAATAATACTGAGAGGGGGAAGGGTAGGTGTGGGGGGGGGGGGCAGGGGGGGGGGGGGGTGAATCAATATATACACTTCAATAATTTTTCATTTCCCAATCAGATTTATATATGCTGCTTCAGTGAAGTGAACTTGCGCCTGCACGCAACTGTGATTAAAGAAACCAGCGTATACCCAGAGAACTTATGATTTAGTTAATTGATCTTTAATCAATGCATCAGTACCCTATTATACAGTAACTATGTGCAGTAATAACATAATAAACCATCACACATAAGCAACACACATGAACGCCAAGATTTAAGGTGGAAACCGCAAACCCCATGCAGGAGAAAAACCACCTATTGTTGTCGTCTCTACTTTCTTTTTAATATAAAGAAAATCTGCTTACAATCTTGTACTGGTGCAGAATCATATCAGTACGCAGGCACCCACTTACAGAAGGCTACAACCTTCTCTTGTTCTCCAGCTTCTACTGGAAGGGAGCTACAACCCCCTAGCTCTTGTACTAGCCAATATGTTTACTAGTATGTAGGTGTCGGCCTACAGAAAGCTACGACCTTCTCTCTTCTTCCAGGGACCATGTTTCATAAATTTTCATATTGGATGCTCCCGGTACACAACAACACAATATGAAGGCCTTGTTTCATCAAATTTCACACTAGACCCATCAGAAACATTTAAGCTTAAACTCTATAATAATAACTGCATCAACCAACAATGTTTCATAAATTTTCATACTGGATGCTCCTGGTACACAACAACACAATATGAAGGCCTCCTTTCATCAAATTTTCACACTAGACCCATCAGAAACTTTGAAGCTCAAACTCTATAATAATAACTGCATCAACCAAGAATCGGTCAATTTGAACAGTCAGATCACTGTCACCAGAACACTGTGCTGAACCTAGAAACCTGCATCATCATTCAGAACCAGCTGCAACCTCAAAAATCAAACTTCAGAATGCATACGCTACTTGAATGAACACAACATGCGTGTATACGCTGCTTCCTTTAACCAAACCTACGTATACCTCCAAAACTACTGAAACATAAAACTTCTGAATCAAATATGTAACAACCAGTGATACTTGAACATCTACTATCAAATTACAGAGATCTAGACAGTCAATAGCAAAGATCACCCTTCTCAATTATTCAATCAATCAACCAGACTCAATCTCCTTATGCATTCAATTCTACTTTTAGATATAAGAAGACATCATTGACAGACAACAGTAAACCAGCAGCACTGATCAAATAGATCAGTGATTTCTGAATAACAAGCTTTTCTTTTCTATACATTACTTGGAAGCTTCGAACCGACGTGTATACGTGCCTTCACCAAGGCGAACCAACGTATATATCTGCAAATACCAACTTACAACTTCGCTGCTATTCCAGATTTCAGACATACCCAGATTATGACATTTAAAGAATAAAACATGTGTAAGCAATCAAATCTAGCCCAACCAATATAAGATCATTCAATAATAAGTCATTCCAGGTCTCATGATCCTGATCCAACATTGAATTCAAGGTGCACACAATATTTCAGATTATATCATAATCATAGCCCCTGCAACATAAAACTTACTTCAGATAGAAGTATTCCTGAGAAACCCTTTCACTTGCACACATAGCCCTTTAATCTTCTCCTTCTTATATAGTTTTTCCCTTTCTCAATATGTCGAAGCAAAACAACACTTAGAACCTGTGGTATTCTTAGATTGGATCAAATAGTCGTTACTCTGCTCAATATTGTGGGCTAATACCATGGTATTGACCCTTGGTATTCTTTAATCTTGAATTTCCTTGATTTTCCAACCCATTTGCGCTTTTTCTCGTGAATGTGCATGCATACGTATACGCTCTTTTTGTTCTGTGAACCTGCGTGTATACGCTGCTTTGACAAGGTGAACCTGCGTATACACCTTAGAAAATCTTAAAACATCATTTTCCTTCAACTTCTTGATTCTGATCAGTAAACCTTGGTTCCAACTTCTTGTTCCTTTGTACCAATGCCCTGTTACTTGTGAATTGACCTGTTACAATGGGAGTTTGCCTTTATCAAGTTTGAAAAAACATGTGAGTGAGTTGCCATCAAGGACAACACCTGTATCATAATGCCAACAAAAGATTCTTCATCAACTGTTATAATTTGACCAGATTCGGGGAGTGGTTCATCCTCGAATATCCATACAGTTTCGAGA
Organism: Pinus taeda; assembly: GCA_000404065.3. Classification (NCBI taxonomy): domain Eukaryota; kingdom Viridiplantae; phylum Streptophyta; class Pinopsida; order Pinales; family Pinaceae; genus Pinus; species Pinus taeda. The sequence continues at coordinate 27,369 of APFE030977787.1, read as the reverse complement.
ATCAATTGTCCAAGACTAACTACTGGAAATGTTTTTTCTTGGAATTTGTCAATTGAAGAATCTATAAGAAGAGAAGAGATTTACGAGTTTTCCTCTCAAGTGGAAGTTTTGGCCCTCACTTGTAGCCTACATTTTGTGTTCTTGTGTACTATTGTTCTTCTTGTTTTAGTACTTGTTTGATGATAAGAACAAACATAATAATAAGAGAAGAAGCTAATAAGTAATAAAAATAAAAAGGTATCACGAGCAGTTATCAAGAAAAGAGAAACCATCCTATCTATCGCGCTATACATTTCTCAACATGTTTTCAGAGCTAAGGTTGGCTAAGGGCATAATGAAGATCTCTTCTACATTGAAGAAGTTACTAAAGAAGTGTACAATGGTGGTAAGCCATCTCAAGAAGGGCATCAAAGTAGTATGGGATCTCTAATTTTCTCTAAAGAAGGAAGTATCCAAGACATCTACAAAGGATGAAGGACTATCCTTAGCACTCATTGGCACATTTCAAGATGAGAATATTTGGGTAATCAATAGTAGAGCTTCAAGACATATGACTGGTCAACACAAGCAACTAAAAACATTGTCAAAATGAAAGTCCTCTTACTCCATAGAGCTTGGTGACAATAAGAGTTACCCTATGAGAGGAATTGGATCAACCTCGCTAGAGTTGGAGAATGGAGGAAATATTCATCACAAAAATATCTTGTTTGTTCCAAGTTTTCATAAGAATTTACTTTCCATTCATGTCTAGAAGATAAGGGTGATAGAATTTCCTTCATAGATGGAAAGGTTGTAGTATGGGATAAAAACTAAAGCATAGAAGATGCAAGGATGATTGGGATCCATGAAGGAAGACTTTATAGATTACTAACTCCCCTCACTCAAGATTTGGTTCACATTGACGTTAGCCCATGTGAACTTTGGCATAGAAGATTTGGTCATCTTCACTACAAAGTCTTACCAACCCTCAATTCAATGGTGAATGGCATCCCCAAACTAAAAGAATATCACGAAGGAGTATGCAAGGTATGTGCATTGGGTAAAAACACCAAGAGACCATTTGGAAGCAGTGCCTCAAGGTCAAAAGAAATTTTGGATCTCATTCATTCCGATGTTTGTGGTCCTATGACTCTAAAGTCTCTTGGAGTTCATCTATACTATGTAACATTCATTGATTACCATTTAAGAAAAACTTGGGTCTATTTAATGAAATCCAAGGATGAAGTATTCATCAAATTTCAAGAATTCAAAGCTGACGTAGAGAACCTTACAAAAAGGAGAATCAAGATTTTAAGGTCTGATAATGGAGGAAAATACACATCAAAGGAAATTATAGCCTTATGTAAGGAGTATGGGATTAAGAGGGAGTTGATAGTCCCATATAATCTCGAACAAAATGGAGTTGCAAAGCGAAAGAATCGATCCATTGAAGAAAGTGTAAAAGCCATTTTACATGACCAAGATTTGCCTAAATTTTTGTGGGATGAAGCTACTAAAACAATTGTATACATACAAAATTGAAGTCCCCACACGTCACTAGATAACATGACTCCCGAAGAAACATTCACTGGGAAGAAATCAAATGTGGACCATCTCCAAATTTTTGGTTATCATGTCTATATTCAAATACCGAAAGACAAGAGAAAGAAATTGGATCCTTCAGGCATGAAAGGAACATTTGTTGGCTACAGTTATACTTCAAAGGCATATAGGATCTACATAAAAGGAGGACACCAAATAGAAGTTAGTCGAGATGTGATATTTGATGAAAGTATTGCATTCAAGAAATCAAATGAACTCCCGATGGATTTTGATGATGAAGAACATCCCATATTTGAAGAGGAAGGTACAAGGAATGAAGAAAAAAACAAATCATGAAGATGAAGGTCCTAGTGAACCGATGCAGCTGGTTGAAGTCTACTCTACTAGATGCAAAAGGTCATGGAGCAACCAAAGGCACATTCAAGGAAAGTAAGAAGCCCAAAAGATATTCTGGATATGTAGCCTACATAACGAAACTGATAGAAGCAAAGCCATCCACCTTTGAAGAAGTTGTCACACACCAAGAATGGAAGGATGCCATGAATGAAGAGTATCAATCAATAATGAAAAATGGAGTTTAGGAGATCGTGCCTAGGCCTGAAGACAAATCTGTTGTAACTTCCAAATGGCTCTACAAGATTAAACATGCAGCGGATGGAAGCATTGTTAATTATAAGGCAAGATTTGTGGCTAGGGGCTTCTCTCAACAAGAAGGCATTGACTATGAAGGGACATTTGCACCTACAGCAAGGTATACAACTATATGTTCGTTGCTCTCTTTGGCAACATCGATGGGATGGAACATCCACCAAATGGATGTCAAGACTACATTTCTTAATGGCACCATTGATGAATAAGTCTACATAGAGCAACCTTTGGGATTTGAGGTCAAAGATAGAGAGGCTTACGTTTGCATGTAGAAAATGGCATTATATGGCCTTAAGCAGGCACCAAGGGCATGGTATGCTAGGATGGATGCATACCTATAAAGATTGGGCTTCACAAAGAGTTTTGTTGATCTGAATCTCTATATCAAGGTTGTGAAGAATGAGCTTGTTATCATTCTTTTAAATGTAGATGATCTTCTCTTAACAGTTGTGGAAGATCAAATCTGAGAATGCAAGAAGCAACTAGCAGTAGAATTCGACATGAAGGATCTGGGATTGATGCACTACTATTTGGGACTAGAAATTTGGCAGGGACCTGAAGAGATTTATCTAGGTCAAGGAAAGTATGTAATCCAGATACTGAAGGTGGTTGACTTGATGGATTGCAAACCTATGACAACCCCCCATGATCACAAACTTAAAGAAGCTAAGTTTTGAATCAAACCCAGTGGATCCGACCATGTATAGACAATTAATTGGCTCAATGATGTACATGGTGAATACTCGACAAGACATATGTTTTGCAGTGAATGTTCTTAGTTAATTCCAAGTTGAGTCAACGCATGATCATTGGTTAGCAGCCAAGCATATATTGAGATATCTGCAAGGAACAATCCACTACTACCTGAAGTATGTAGGAGGAATGATGTCCACTTTATTGGATATACAGATTTCGACTAGTGAGGCAGTGAGTGTGATGAAAGAAGCACTACTAGAGGATGTTTCAGTTTGGGATCCCCCATGATCTTATGGATGAGTAGAAAGCAAGAATTGGTTGCTTTGAGTAGTGTTGAGGCTGATTATATTGCAGTCTGTGAAGTTAGTAGAGAAGTTGTCTAGTCCGACTTATTTGAAGGACCAATGGACCCTACAGTGATACGTTGCGGCAATACCAGTTGTTTAAAGTTGTCTGAAGACCCAGTGTTTCATTGAAAGACAAAGCATATAAACAACAAGCATCACTACATTCGAAAGTTGGTACAGGAGGATGTGTTGCAGCTACAGTAGATGTCCATTGATGAATAGGTAGCTGACATCTTGACAAAATCTCTTCCTAATAAGAAGCTTGTATATTTGAGAGACAAGCTTGGATTAGTTGATATATCCTTCCTGGTTGAGAGGGGCAGATAGACACACTATTTTTGTCTTCACCTCGAAAGAAAGAATGGAGGATTAGGTAAGTATCTGGTATTCGATACTCTTTGAAGATGAGGTAGGGAATCCAAGATAAGAGTAGTCGTAGAGGATTGATATTCTTTGAGGACTGGGAATCCAAGTAGTCCTGGAAGGTCATACCTTGTGAACACCCGAGTGGGGTATGTACCTTGAGAGACAATGATGAAGGTGTCTATAAATCATTGGTCTCCCCAACATTGTGCTTTGATATTGTGGATAGATAGAGTTGTTAGTCAAGGCCTTGGTATGTGACACTGCTAGTTGATATGATGCCAAACAAATGGGCTACCACTCCAACCCTTCTTATGAGATCTCTTCAGATTGAGAATGTGCATGTACCATTTATGAATACCTCCCTAGTTAAGAGGGAGTGTTCAAAAATATGTAACTAGGTTCAGTCTTCATAAATATAAAATGTACTTTTGATTCTTGTATATTGTAAAATGAAATAAAAATAAGTATTTCTATTTTGAAGCATGGGTTTCATGTTCAAGGTCTTTTATTTTAGAGGTCAAGCACCCATTGAGTGCTTTCAGGGTTTGTCCTAGGTCAAAAAGCCAAAAGAGTCATTGTCATATGTTGAAGGCCCCATCAAGAACTTTGTAACTTGTAAAAAGAATTATTTTTGTATTTAAAAGTGACAAAATACCTTCCAAGACCAAGTCGACTTATTTTGAGGAGCCACTTCCACCTTAGAAGCCTATATAGGAAGGAACTCGACCTCTTTTGGATACATTCACACTTCTCATCATCCAAATAAAGGAGAAGCACAAGAAGGCTAGCAAAGAAGGAAAAGGACAAAGAAAGATAGTTTCTAGGCTAACTCTCTCTCTCACACATGTGAAGAAGGAAAGCTAGGGTTTGCTGCTTCAAGGTCGAAATTCTCTAATTGTTAGAAGAGTATCAAAATTACTGGAAGAAGGGCCTAATAGGTCACCTACTAGCCCTAGACAAGGAAGCAAGTCAAGCAAAGCTACTGGAAAACCTTGGAACGCTAAATTTCACTCACACGTGTGGGATGCAGTAGAAGTTGCAGAGGGCCAAAAGTTTCAGACCAACAGTAGAGGCCAAAATTTTCTAGCTAGGGTCGAAGTTGTGCTGCTAGAAGAGATTTGACTGGGTTTGACTTGGGCAAAGGAAGCACATCATCAACATAGGTCAGACTTGGTCCTAGAAGGGTACTAGTCTTGGTCTATAGGTCTTGGAATTCGTCAATTGAAGAATCTATAAGAGGAGAAGAGATTTACGGGTTTTCCTCTCAAGTGGAGAGGTTTTCACCCTGGCTTGTAGCCTACATTCTGTGTTCTTGTGTACTATTTTTCTTCTTGTTTTGGTAGATGTTTGATGATAAGAACAAACATAATAATAAGAGAAGAAGCTAATAAGTAATAAAAGTAAAAAGGTACCAAAAGCAATTATGAAGAAAAGATAAATCATCCTATCTACTACCCTATATATTTCTCAACACCATGTATAGGTGTTCAAGCAACTTGCCTCATTACTCTTTCATCATCTGTTGGAATGATGCCTCCCGCTACATGTCGTGTGGCCTCCAAAGAAGCTTCAGAAGCAAGCACTGAAGAAGAAGTAGAAGTTACAAAGCCCACTATTCCTATTCTTACAGATACATAGTGCTTCATAGACAAGTCTACCGAGGTCACGTGGAAAGACATCAAAGACACATTCATGCAGAAATAATTCTCTGAAGATTTGGATGTATACATCAATACCAAGCGGTCCAAGATGCACAAGACCGCATAAAAATTTCTCAGTGATTCCTTGTGCGGGCATAATTGAACGAATTCTAACACACATGGATGATTCAAATTTGGTGCTTCGTTGTAAAAGTGGTGGTAAGCTTGCAACCTATTGTGGAGAGGACAAGCAGACTTATTATAAGATGCTTAAGCCCACAGAGTATGCCAATAACAGCTTCTACACTAGATGGGTTGATCTCGACACAAATGACATCATCAAGTCTTGGTATCGAGGGCCTACCAAGTTTCAAAACCACCCATCTACAGTTTACCCGGCGAGGATTCTCAAGGATGTGTATTAGTACCTTAATGTCGTGTGTTGTAGGTTGCATGGGTGAAAGAACGTTGAAGTATTTGAAGAGAACTGGATATTTATGCTCAACTTGGTTGTTACCCGTGGCAAAATCTTCAATTGGGCAGATATACCTTCATTTTAGTTGCAGTGTCATGTTGGGCAAGCTAAAGCATCTCTAAGGACAAACCAGGCACCAGAGTTTTATATGTCTGCATCTCTGTTGGATGGAATTTGTGCATGGAATGCATGCCCGAGAATGTATTGGAATTGGACCCCACAAGATAAGTTTCTAGTTTATTTCCACTGCAAGGAGTTGTTAGATTTGAGTTTAACAGGGGCATACGAAAGATTGGCATAGCATTTCTTTGCAGTCATATTTCAAATGAAATATGAGATAGATCCTCCTTGCATGACTAACTAGGTGAAGGAGTCATTACATGATATTGTAGATTGGTTTGTTGTGCCAGAAGGTACATATATCAGATGCTTTGGACGTCATATTTCACCTCATCTTATGCCGCGATATGTGACTAACAAGGTGGTCTTGCAAGAAGTAGCTTATCAATTGAATAAAAGGTTATCAGGAGTTCTTCACAGAAGGAAGAAATCCCCTTGGCCCACTTCCCCTTGGAAGATCGGATTGTATGAGATGAAAAGCCACAAGGCGACAGATGCAGAAATACAAAGAGTTGGATTGCTTGGACTTTGTAGTCAAAGACTTTCATGGGTATGACACTAGAAGAGTGTGCAAGCATCACTCTGATAGAATTGGCTTTGCTTGAGGATATTCATCAATGACTACAACAGAAGATGAAAAAGTGAAGAACTAGTACAATGCAGCAAGAAAGACACATCCAAGAATTGAAGCTAGTTCCCCAAAGTTCCACCAACTCAAGATATATAGGTACAAGAGGCACTGCAATCAACTTCTCAAGCAAAGATTGCAGTTCCCAGGAAAAGGATCAAGCATGATTCAACGGCATAAAGTAGCAGGAAATGGAAAGTTGATCCATTGAATAAGGGAGCTATTGGAGTTGAACAGGAAAGAAGAGAATTAGAGGCAAAGATGCAATAGGAATAAGAGGAGAAGAGGAAAGGATGAATTGCTCAGGAAGAAACAAGAAGAAGAGGAAAGAAGGGAGAGTACAAGAATAACAACAAAGGCAGTCACAGGAGGAGGAAGCAACACAGAGACTGAAGGAAGAACAATTGACTCAGGAAATAGAAGATTGGAGGAAGATGATACCATCCAACCTATAGATGATGAACCGGTTCTCCGGCAAAACCTCCTCTCACAGGTGGCCATCTCCCATTTGATGAGATGGGGATCACACCTCCACCTGAGGATAGAGTCATGGATGTATGTAATGTCACATTTCATCAGTTGAAGAAAAAGATCGTGCAGCAAAGGTGAAGATACTTCCCAAACGATCCTTAGAATCCAGTCTCTGTATCTACAGAAAAGGTGATAACTACCAACACTAGGAGGAATCCTCGCGCAATCGTGGCAACAAATGTTGCTTTTGCTACCACAATGCAAGATAACTCAAAATATCTATTGAACGAGAATGCTTGATTGAGAAAAGAGTTAGTTGCAATAAAGCAACATGCAGAACATCTCGCTGCAAAAAACCAGCTACGATCTTCCCACATATTTAACACGGCAGAGTGGCAGTCAGCTATACAGGAGGAATTGGGACCAATGGAGGATACCATGGTACAATTGTATGATGAAATAATACATTTGCATGAAATAGTGGGGCCACTTGTTGGTATACAAAAGAAAGCACAAGAAGTCTTAAAGCTCTTGAAAGTGGCAAACAAAGTTGTTGATCAAATTCAGGAATAGGCTGCCAAGTATCCAGATGTTTTGAAACAGCTAGTTAGAAAGAAAGGACAGGATTGTCGCTAAGGTATACAGAGCACAGCTAAGACTCCACCATCAGAACTACATCCGTCTTGGAGATTAGTCATCTAATACTATCATTGCTTATAGTTGACTACACAATGGTTTAGAGTCTCTAGCAAAGAAACATGAGATACCTTCATTGGGATCTCTTGGAGAAATAAGAGGCTGGGAAATCATCTTACACGAAGTGAGGCAGTTTATTGAGCACATCAAGCAAACATTAGAACAAGAAGGCTTGGAGATCACTAAAGGCATTATTCTACAGCATGCCATTTCACCGGCTAAACCTCACATGCAATTATCATCGTTATGGAATAGTGTACAATCAAGCTCCAAATCCATATTGATAGAAGCACTGGAGGTGAAGGTGCAGTTTGCAGCAGACTTGCTGCGACAACGACCCTCCAAAATGTTTGCCTAACTCAAATTTGGAACCTACGTGAACTATCGTTCCAAGCTACTTAATGTCGTGACGTTGTTTGATTGGCTATCCTTATGTTTTCTCTAAGTGTCGCATCCTCCTAAGTCAATGCTTTGTAAGTGTCGTCATTTTATCTTTGTGTGCGCTTGTGTTATCTTATCCAAAAGATAGGTGAATACATAAATTTTCTTGACTTAGTAACTAGCTTTATCCGCCATGCAACACACACATAAAAGCAAAGAAAAGCACTTTCTTGAGCAAAAGGGCACTTCAAGATGATGAAGAGTTGCCTCCTCGTTGAGCACACTCCTTTGGGCTGAACAACTGCGCCCTAGTGGAGTGCACTCCTTCATGCTCAGCCACTGCACCCTCACTTGAGCGCACTCCTTCAACACAAAGACTTGTGCCCATTCAAACCCATGCATGCGCTTTTTCTTGTTGCATGTGGGCACACTCATAGAAAATAAGAGCCCACTTCCCTTCCCTTAACTAACTCATCTATCCATCGACAAGTGGCAAGCATGCATGGACTAGATTTGCATGTAATCTCCTTATAATCAATCTTAGTAATCATTCTTTCTCATAATCACTCTCATCTTGGGTTGAGCACAGATCTTTAAATCAAGGAACACTTTGTTGATCTTCATTTCAAGTAAGTTTTGCATGTCGATTCTTTTGCTTGCCTTTGATGATTTTGTTGTCGACCTTGCTTTCCTTGTTGGCATTTCACATCTTTTCAGTTTCTTTGCTAGTGTTTCAGTTCATTTTTACTTCTACAAGTGTCAAATTGTTGTCGCAGGCTGTGACTCTTCACTTTCCGTAACTCTTCATATTCTAGTCATGATTGCAACAGAATCTATAAAAACTTGTAGATCTTTCCTCTCAGCATTACTATCATCCTATCTTGTTTTTCAACTTTTCCTTGAGTCATTCCAAGAGAGAGTGCACTTCTCGAAGCGAAGATCTAACTGTCAAAGAAAATTGCACCCAGAAAGACAAGTTTTCCTCAAGAGCGCATTTCTTCGGCACGAAGAAGTGCGCCCTCATTGAGCGCATTAGCACACCCTGAACACGTGAGTGTTTTCCCATTTGTCTCTTCAGCATGCACCCTTGCGCCCTCATTATCCTCTTGAGCGCATGAGCACACCTTGAAGACCCGAAGCCTGACCCCTTCATCCCTTCGGATGCACCCTTGTGCCCTCTTAGCCTCTTTGAGCACATCTCGAACTCGTGAACGATCTTCCTTCGTGCTTCAATAATGCGCCCTGCGCCCTTGATGACCGCTCTCTCTTGCTTGAGTGCATGAGCGCACCTTGAAGCCTTAAGTGACCCTTGAACTTCCCTTCATGCCCCGACAGTGCGCCCTCCTTTTTTTCATGCAAATTTCTTACCTGTACAAGAGACCATGTCCCATCATTGATAGGCTTATACTCTCAGCGAAATTTGATGGCTTTCTGGATATGATCTGCTAAGTTATTGCTTGTAATAGATGGAAGATTTCATGAATCTAATCTTTGTCACTATGAGTGTGCTTCCACGTACAGGTTTTCAAGCTACTAGTCTCATTACTCTTTCATCATTTGTTGGAACGATGCCTCCTGCTACACGTAGAGTGGCCTCCAAAGAAGCTTCAGAAGCACGCACTGAAGAAGCAATAGAAGTTACAAAGCCCACTATTCCTATTCTTACAAACATACAGTGCTTCATAGACAAGTCTATCGAGGTCACATGGAAAGACACCAAAGACACACATTCATGCGGAAACAGTTCTCTGAAGATTTGGAACTATACATCAATATCAAGCGGTCCAGGATACACAAGATCGCATACAAGTTCCCAGCGATTACTTGTGCAGAGGTAATTAAATGGATTCTAACACACATGGGATTCAAATTTGGTGCTTCGTAGTGAAGGTGGTGGTCATCTTGCCACCTATTATGGAGAGGACATGTAGACTTATTATAATATGCTTAAGCCCACAGAGTATGCCAATAACAGCTTCTGCAATAAATGGGTTGATCTCGACACAAATGACATCATCAAGTCTTACTATCGAGAGCCTGCCTAGTTCTGACACTACCCATCTGCAGTTTACTCGACCAGGATTCTCAAGGATGTGTATCAGTACCTTATTTCCATGTGTTGTAGGCTTCATGGGCAAAAGAACGTTGAAGTAGTTGAAGAGAACTGGATATTTATGCTCAACTTAGTTGTTATCCGTGGCAAAAACTTCAATTGGGTAGATATACTTTCCTTTGAGTTGCAACGTCATGTTGGGTAGGCTGAAACATCTCTATGGGCAAACCAGGCACCGAATTCTTATATGTTTGCATTTCTGTCGGATGGAATCTATGCACAATATATATTCCCGAGAATGTATTGGTATTAGACCCCACAGGATAAGTTTCCAGTTTACTTCCACTACAAGGTATTGTTAGATTTGAGTTTCAAAGGGGCATACGAAAGATTGGTAGAGCATTTCTTTATAGTCATATTTCAAATGAAATATGAGATAGATCCTCTTTGCATGACTAACTAGGTGAAGGAGTCATTACATGATATTGCAGATTGGTTTGTTGCGCCAGAAGGTACATATACCAGATGCTTTGGATGTCAAATTTCTCTTCATCTTATGCCGCGATATGTGATTAATAAGATGGTCTTGCAAGAAGTAGCTTATCAGTTGAATAAAAGGTTATGTTACTCACAGAAGGAAGAGAACCCCTTGGCGCACTTTCCCTTTGAGGATCGAATTGTATGAACTGAAAAGCCTCAAGGCGGCAGATGCAGAAATACAAAGAGTTGGATTGCTTGAACTTTGCATTCAAAGACTTTCATGGGTATGACCCTAGAAGAGTGTGCAAGAAGAACTATCATAGAATTGCCTTTGCTTGGGGATATTCATAAATGACTACCACAGAAGATGAAAAGGTGAAGAACTAGTACAATGCAGTAAGAAAGAGATGTCCAAGAATTGAAGCTAGTTCCCCCCAAGTTCCACCAGCTCAAGATATACAAGTACAAGGCACTATAATCAACTACTCAAGCAAAGATTGTAGCTCCCAGGAAAAGGATCAAGCATGATTCAACGACATAAAGTAGTAGGAAATGGAAAGTTTATCCATTAAATAAGGGAGTTATTGAAGTTGAACAAGAGAGAAGAGAATTAGAGGCAAAGATGCAATAGGAATAAGAGGAGAAGAGGAAAGAAGATGAATTGCTCAGGAAGAAATAGGAAGAAGAAGAGGAAAGGAGTAGAAGAACAGCAAAGGCAGTCACAGGAGGAGGAAGTAGCACAGAGGCTGGAGGAAGAACAATTGCCTCAGGAAATAGAAAAAGAATTGGAGGAAGATGATACCATCCAGCCCATAAATGATGAACCAGGTTCTCTGGCAGAACCTCCTCTCATGAGTTGCCATCTCCCATTTGATGAAATCGTTATCACACCTTCACCTGAGGACAGAGTCATGGATGTATGTAATGTCATGTTTGATCAATTGAAGAAAAGGATCGTGCAGCAAAGGCGAAGATACTTCCCAAACGATCCTCAAAATCCAGTCTTTGTATCTACAGAAAAGGTAATAACTGCCAAAACTAGGAGGAATCCCCAAGGAATCATGGCAACAAATGTTGCTTTTGCTATAACAGCGCAGGATAACTCAGAATAAGTATTGAATGAGAATGCATGATTGAGGAAAGAGTTAGCTGCAATAAAGCAACATGCGGAACATCTCGCTACCGAAAACCAACAACTATCTTCCCACATATTTAACACAACAGAGTGGCAGTCAACCATACAGGAGGAATTGGGGCTAATGGAGGATACCATGGTATAGTTGTATGATGAAATGATACTTCTGCATGAAGTAGTGCCACCCCTTGTTGGTATACAAAAAAAGCATAAGAAGTCTTAAAGCTCCTAAAAGTGGCAAACAGAGTTGTTGATCAAATTCAAGGATGGGTTTCCAAGTATCCAAATGTTTTGCAACAGCTAGTTAGAAAGGACAAGATTGTCGCTGAGGAAGACTCTCCCATCAAAACTATATATGTCTTGGGGAACAGTCGACTAATACTCTTGTTGCTTATAGTCGACTACACAATGGTTTAGAGTCTCTAGCACAGAAACACGAGATGCCTTTAGTGGGATCTCTTGGAAAAATAAGAGGCAGGGAAATCATCTTACAGGGAGTGAGGCAGTACATTGAGCAAATCAAGCAAACATCAAAACAAGAAGGCTTGGAGATCACTAAGGACATTATTCTAAAGTATGCCATTGCACCAGCGAAAAGCTCACATGAAACTGTCATTGCTATGGAATAGTGGACAATCAAGCTCCAAATCCATATTGACAGAAGCACTGGAGGTGAAGATGCAGTTTGCAGCGGACTTGCCGGTCAAGATCAAAGTCATTGCTACGGATTTCAAAGTATGGCATACATATATTACCACTGAGCTCCATGAAGGAACAAATGACTTATCTATTTGATAGAATTTTTGTCCTATTAGAACTTTTGTCTCATATAGCCACCGTTTTATATGTAACTTGTCTTTTGTAATGAGTTTAGTGTAATAAAGTCCAAGAGACACTGTGGAATATCAAAAGGCACATGTGGAATGTAAAGGGTCGTGTATAGAATGTGAAAGGTTGTATTGAAGCCCATAGGTCATAGAAGTTGAAAAGGCATGAGGAAACTCAAAAGTCATTGTCATTTGTTATAAATAGCTCCTCATAACTCAAGTAAATGGTTTGGATTCTTAGAGTCTTGCCTTGGATTCTCTTGTATTATCTAGGAGATAGATCATTTTCTGGAGAAGCAAGTTGTGGCTTCATGTTCCACTACTGGATCTAGTGTTTCACCTATGTAACACTGTACTTGAAATCTTTCATTTATAATCAGAAGCTCCTTGAGCCAACACTTCTTCATGCATGTATCGTGGATGTAGTAAAGACTATTCTTGTTAATTTTGTGACATATGTTGCCATAATACATACTAAGACTAATGTATTATTTCGTTACTTAGATGTGGACATTGTTGAATGAGTGTTGCTATGCTATTCACGATTATTGTTAATCTTGTGAACTAATTTGCAAGTAATCAACAAGCCTTTCTCTGTTGTTTGCGGGTTTCCCTTAAGATTGTATTATCACTTCCCTAACCGAAGGCTCGTTTTCCCTTTACCAATTGTGGAAGTTTCCTGTGCATTCTACATTTGGTGTCACACAAAGCTTACATACTTGCTGCCCCAAAGAGGTGTTTGTGATCTCTTGTGTATTTGTTGCAACCAAGGCATACCTCTAAAACCTTTGCAAAGGTGGTCGGACCATATAGTCGGATGGGACTTCTACAACAAACAATGTGAGGTCTAATTTGGACCTCACATCGGGGAGATCCCCTGCATGTTGGCAGTATCCAACATTGTCAACAAAACAACTTGAGTCAGTACATGGTGGAGTCAAGGCAACTGCTTTGGATTGCAACAAAGCATGTCCTCAAATACTTGTTGGGCACTGTGGAGTATGGCTTGAGGTACCTTGGTGGAGATGGGTTGAAGTTGAGGGGCTATTCAGATTCAGACTGGGCAAGGAGTGATACAGATCGAAAGAGCACTTATGGGTGTGGTTTCAATTTAGGGTCTACAATGATTTCTTGGTTCAGCAAAAAGCTTCAATAGTACTCAATTTAGCAAAAGCTAAGTATATGGAAACCAATTTGGCTAGTTGTGAAGTAGCTTTGCTTCGCAAGCTACTTACACGATTATTTGATCAGGAGTTGGAGCCTACAATGATTCATTGTGACAATAAGAGTTGCATGAAACTCTCAAAGAATCTAGAATTTCATGATAGGTCGAAGCACATTGAGATCAGATACCATTGTATCAAAGACAAGGTCCTCAAGGGAGTAAGCAAGCTACAGTATATTCTGACAAATGAGCAGGTTACAGATATACTCACCAAATGTTTGGTGAAAGGAAAGTATGCCTTCTTTCGAGATAATCTTGGGGTAGTGGACAATACTTTCCTCGCTAAGAGGGAGTGCTGATGATTGTAGCTTTGACAAGTATTTTTGCAAAAGAGAAGTGTCTAAGTTGCAGGATTCATCATTAAATGACTCTTAGACTTAGGCATTCACTTTATTAATTAATTAAAAAAGTGAATGTTTTTTCATAAAGTGAGTTTAATTTAATAAAGTGCCTAAGTTTGGGTACCAGCGATTTAAGTTCACTTTTGGACCATTGATCTCAACTCAAGATTATATTTAGTCTTGACCGTTGAGATTCAGGTTTTGGCCCAACTCAAAATTATAAAATGAAACCAAGAGAAAGGGAGGACGCATTAATTATTTTTTTGAAGAAGAATTTTGAGAGAGAGAGAGAAAACCAAAAAGAGGACCTTCTAATTTTCCGGACAAGGAGAAGAATTGTAGCAGCAATGAAGAAGGGAAGCCATTAATTTGCAGGTTGTATAGACCATAAGGTTCAACACAAAGGTGATCCCAGGTAGATATCTGAGAGTTGGAAATTCAAGCTTGTTGGGTTTCATTAGTATTTTTTCTCGAAGCCATTTTCCTAGTATGGGAGCTCTTATAAGTTTGAAAGTTATTTGAATGATGAATTAATGTTGAAGAGAAGAAATATTGTGCATGCACAAGATTTTCTTTTTTTCCTACCTTTTCTTGCTTTTCTATGTTTTTCCACTCCTTTATTTAGTTAAAGAATTCTAGTAGTGCAAATCTAGATCTGATCTATTTACCTAGGCATTGGTTTTCCGAAATCAACATTAATCAAGAGATGAACACAACTATTAGAGATGACATATATAAGCAGTGTATATTTGCAGAAGATAAACACAACTATTAGAGATGATATATATAGGTGTTGTGCTCTACAACAACCCCCCATTTCATATCATTATTATTCTCAAAACTATAATGTGAAATGGGTCCCTTTTGATTTTAATTGGTATCAACTTAGTGTTACTCAAAAAGGTCCGAAAACAAAATAAAAACATTACAAAACCTTTTTGATAAACCAATT
>APFE030977787.1:0-10165 GCA_000404065.3 Pinus taeda | reverse complement strand
TTTCCCCTGAGATGTGGTATCTACACTCTACATGATTTCAAACATGCAGAGAAAGAATCTAAAAAATAAAGTCATTAACTCTGGCAACTCTCCCTAGTAGGCGATTTGATCCACGCAAAGTCGCCTATAATGCACTTGAACAGGCCAAATTGACCAAGTTTGAACATAAAGAAGATAAGTTTGATGACTTGTTCTCATTAGCCGAGTCAATGTACCAAGTTAGATCGCTGGCTATAATTGAATACAAAGATGATGGATTAGTTGAATTCAACAGACTTAGAGAACAGAGGTTGCAAACTCTGCCTCTAGATCTGTTAGCAACAACCCCAACAACAGAATCAAGTGAGCCTGAACAACGACTTACTAAGGAACCTCCTGTTACATCAAAGGAATAGGAAGAAGTGCATATGAAAAGACAAGAGGAAACCCAAACGAAAGAGCAGGAACAGAGCAGCATAAATGTGAATGTAGATACTCAAATTGACCCGAAATTGCTCCAGGAATGGCAGCAATTCAACTCAATTATCAATAATCTTGAGTGCTCTAAAGATGCCGAGACATCAAAAGAGGCTGATACACAGGAGACAACTTCAAAACAGGTTCCAGGTGAAACCAACGGCCTACCCAATTCGAAAGAAGTAGAGATAATCCCAAAGGATCCTTCCGATCAGGTTATTTTTCAAATAGAAGAAATTCCTCCCTTAGATGTCTTCTATAGCCCAAGACACAAAGCTATGGTAAAACGACAAAGGAAGAGGAGAAGGACTAATCAACCTTCCCTATTCCCAGAACAAACAGTGACGGGCAATGTGCTCTGGAAAGAGGAATTTGACCCCTCTGATGATCTAACAAAACTGTCACAATATGTTGGAGCCTATTCGGCAGCAACAATAGACAAGGCATCAGAGGTAAACATTTTATTGAAAACAAAAGACTAGGAGATCTTTTCACTGCAAGCGCAACTATCAGAAGCACAGCAAAAGGCGGAGCAGGCATAACGGCAATTGGTAACACAACAACAAATAAATAATCAATTGACTAAACAATTGCAGGAAGAGAAACAGAGGATTGATGACAGCGCAGTTCAAAAGCAGGAGCTGTTTGAGGCATTGGCACAACTAAAAGCAGCGAATGAACAAATGCTGAAGTCAAAAGATGAGCAGATTGCTCAGCTATCAGCCCAGCTAGAGAAAACAAAGAAACTTCCACAGATAGATGAATTCAGAGTAGAGGCATTACAGATAAACAAGGCATTGAAAACTCAGATAAAGCTTTTATGTCAACAAATCGCCCAGGCAGAAACATTATGCGATTTAACGACATCAATAAGTGAGAAATCGGAAAAAGCTAGAACAGACTTGGATCAAGCCGATGAAACATTAACCAATTTTCTTGAATGGCAAGATACCGATCAGGGACAGGCAACTAATTTACCAAAGATTTTAGAATCGCATAAAGAAATATTATTTACAGAATGGCAGTGCCAGTTAATGAAAGCAGAGAGAGCAATTTCAAGATGCAAATCAACCACTAGTAATTTGTTTGAATTGGTTAATAATACTCTTTACTTGTCTAACATGATCTCTCAATGTACTCCAGGTAAATTGACAGCAGCTAAAACATTGGAGCAGTCATGTTATTCGGAACTAGAGAAAAATGGAAGATTAATCGCAGGAATTAACAGTTTGACATGGGACACCTATTGGTTCTTTTTAGTCAAACCGCACAACCAGAGAGCCGCCCTCAAATGCCTTACAGATGCAATCGGGTATATCATTCCCGATATTTAGGATGCCACCTATACCGCCCAACTCAATTCTCGCCTCGACAGACCACCCGAAGTGGAGCCAATGCTTGCAATATGTCAGCTCAGGTTTAAAGGCAAACAGCCTAAATGATGATTCATGCCGCTGACTGCCAGATCGCTGTGAAGGAGATATTCAAAATCAATTGATACCAATTAAGTAGGATTTCAGTTTCATAGGTAGTTAGCTTAATTTAGTATTTATAGACCCTTTCATGTATTTAGAAAGGTTCGTAAAGTTTTGTATATGACTTAAAACCTGAAGTTGCACTATTGTACTTCAGGGATATTCTTTTATAAAACTGGACCAATCATTCTGATTTTGATAAGGAAGATTTTATGCAAATGTGCACTACTGTCTTTGTTTGAAAGTATTTCTGCGTTGAAGGAAGAATTTCAAATAGCGATTGATATTGGGATTGATTAGCAACTCATATGGTACTATTATCTATGTCTGAACTCATTCTTTTTATATGAATTGTCATTTGATCGCTCTTGCTATTATCAGATATATATATGTGTTTTAACAACATTCTTTATTCCTTCCACTATTGGATGTTTACAGTGTGCTTTTCTTCTAATCATGTATGTATCGATGATATAAATGATAAGTGTAGCAATATTGTGTTAATCACTTTGTTTAACTATTTAAATAAAGTAATCTTTGAATGAATAAATATCTATGTTTATTTGATAGAGTCATCTATATGCCTGTCAATAGACAAAGATCATCAAACACTACATTTCCAAAGAATAATAGTTCCCGGGATTAGCAGCAATTCTTTTATTTTTGCTGATAGATTAAGTTATTCGCCTATCATTAGATTAGATAACCAATCGTTCATCCACCCCTTTTATTCATTATTGGGAAATTGGTCCCATTATATCCAGTCGGAGCCACCATACCAAATGGAAAAGGAGCTGTATTAAGGTCTGGACTGGGTGGTTATCCCCCAATGTTGATACAACGATTTTCGGGGCATCAACAGGTGATAACTTGTTTTTCTTCTTGCAGAGGTTGGAGATAACTTTCTTTCATCAAAGAGAGATACCTGGGGAAAAGAATATTTTTTCTTTTCATTTTTTTCTTCCTAAGCCTACTAGTTGCCTGAATGAGGTTTTCAACCAGTAGGTCTGCCTAGGCACCTCAAAGGAGGTTTTCACCTAGGATATATATGTATATATATTCTCTCTTTTCAAACCCAATGACTGCATCATGGAGGTTTTCAATCAGTGAGCCAATCTTAGGCACCTGAAAGGAGGTTTTCACCTGAGATTATATTTTTTCCTCTTTTTTCTTTTTTTATTCATATATCCTACTCTACTTGAAAAAAGAAAATCTCTTTGAAGTATAGGAATACTTCCAATAGAGCCATGTGTATAACAAGATGAAAGATAAACTCATGTGTAGGATTGCAAGATATACTTTGACATGTACTTGAATATGAGAGACCAACTACTTTGACTGAGATGAACTCATGAATTGTTGAAGAAGAGTGTGTTGTTGCGATTTAATGATTGTCTGGAACCATATTTCAATATAGCCATGATTCCCTTGGTTCACTTGCTCATATGGATAATTTTTTATGCCTTCCTCTTCCATGTCATTCAAATCTTCTATTGTTTTCTGATTAATCCCTTGAACACATGAAGGATCTGATGATAAGGATAGTATAAATTCTTCAATCTTAGGCTCCAATAACTACTCTTTATCGAATGCGGTCCATGATTTATTGTTTGTAATACACTTCCCAATCCAATATGAATATCATTTGGACCAAGAGGGTTTGTTTGGACATTTTTTTTGACTCCCTCTGATGCAACTGAAAGAAGACAATGAAACAACTTCAAATGAGAAAATATCTAGGTAAGCCGCCAATCCTGAGTTGCAAAAGGTAAATAACAATAAGAAAACCTATTCTACTTTTGTTGGAAAATAAATGACAGAAAGGAAATCTATTCCATTTTAAAAAATGTAAAGCCTAATGACAACTAAGAAAATCTAATCTATCTTGATGGAAAGGAAATCACATTAAAGGAAATATATTCTATTTTACAGGAAAGGAAATTCCTAGAT
Organism: Pinus taeda; assembly: GCA_000404065.3. Classification (NCBI taxonomy): domain Eukaryota; kingdom Viridiplantae; phylum Streptophyta; class Pinopsida; order Pinales; family Pinaceae; genus Pinus; species Pinus taeda. Next base: position 6,284 of record APFE030977787.1, on the reverse strand, counting down.
TACTCTTGCAAGAAGGAAATCACACATTGCATAAAGTAAATTGTGGAAAGGAAATCTGGACTAATTGCAAAAATCAATATTCATGAAGCAAGCAATGTAAGAGCTAAATGGAAACCTGATCAAGCCTCATCTCAACCAAAGTGATCTCAAAGAATTCATAGGCTATAAATCTAATTCTACCATGAATTTGGAGTGAATTTGGGCAAGGAAGATCTCGAAAGTAAATTGCTACAGGATTGTTGTTTCTCAAGTTAACTTGCCAAATTCCCAGCCAAATCAAATGAAAGTGAGATGGGGTATTTTTTTTATTAATTAGGCTTTACTAGGTCTCCAATCTAAGTGGAATCACTCAAAAAATACATTGTTAACATGTGTAAAAAATTAGCAGAAAATTACTACTCTAAAAACCATAAATTATAGAACTAGTGAGCTACTTAACCTACCAAATACCTAGACTGATCAAGTACAAATTCTATGGGGTAGTTTTTTTATTAATTTTTTTTTTTCTAGGACTCAATACAAGTGTAATAAAAACAAAATAGCCTCATTAACATGTGCTAAAAAATAGCAGAAAATTACTATTGTTTTGCTACAGGATTGTTGGGAATGGTTGTCTATCTAATTTATTAACCAAAGCAAAGTTCCTACTAGGTGAATTGATTTTATTCATATTTATGATATTATTATCATTATGGAGTGCCTAGGGGTGGTCAAGAGTGTTGCGGGTTAATCAGAATGCACTTGGAGAAATTTTTCATAGTGCTATAGGATCGAGAAAAAGTGTTACATGATTGAATCCGTGAGCATTTTGAGGTTGGAAAAGGTGATATGAAGGTAGATAAAGGCATTGGAGCATAAATAAATGTTTTATGAGACCTTTTCAAAGCCTAGTACCCTTCAGGATCCCATCTTACGCAAAAATCAATGGTGAATAGTTCTTTGAGGGGGGTTGAGGTTGAATAAAGGAATATTGTGGTGGGATGAGGAGTGTGAATGGAAATTACAACCCTGCAGATCATTAGTAGTACCTTCACACCACAACAATTTACTCTATTTTTCCAAACAATTAAAGCATGTTAACAATGTAAATTGCAGAAAATTGAAATGACAAAAAAGGATGAGTTGAATTTTATTGGAAATCTAATCATTGCATTGAAGGAAAACCTATTTGGTAATCCACTCAAGGTCTACAACCACTATAGGCTATAATTCATGTGCTCAAAGAAAAATACTAAACCAATCACTAGTTTGTGGAAAACAGAGATGCAGAAAAAGGAATAATTTGAGGTCTAGCTACTACAAAGGAAAGTGACTATATTTTTTTGTCTTTCAAACACAACATCTACAACCACACTTCCCACAAGAGAGGTGATTGATAGACTTGCACAAGCAATTTTATCATAAACAAATTCTACTAAACAAAAGGGAAATACTGCTAGGAAAGGAAATGCATGAGTAAAATACACAAAAGTGTGAGACTAGGGCCTTTGGGTTCGGCCCTAACCCAAGAAGACTCGTCTCTCTAAAGATGGATCGGGACAAAAACAAGATGGCTTTCATTCTCTGTCAAAATAGTTCATGCATAACAAAATATTAGACAAAGAAGCCTGCTACTCCTCAAAGTATATTTTCCACTAATTTGAACTCTTTTATTCGGATAATAGGCCCCTTTATTTACAAAAAAGGACTTGAGGGGAAACCTCCTTAAAGAGGGGGGTTGTTTCCCTCCAATTCCCTAAAATATTGGATCTGGTTCATTGATTAATTTCGGATGCCAAAGAGGATAAATCCTCTGTAAGCTAGCCAATCAAAAGATACTCTTTTTGTGGGGAACACATCCCTACATTTCATCAATCAATGGCGCTCCAAAATATGCTCAATAACTTCATAATATTCCATTCAAGCTCTGAACAAAGTGGTACAGGATTGCCCTCTTTTGCTACAAGATTGAATCCATAAGCATTCTGAGGGTGGAAAAGGCGACCGAGAGGTAGGGAAAGGTAGTGGAGGGTAAATTAAGGTTGTATGAGATATTTTCCAAGCCTAGTACCATTCAGGGGCCCATCTTGCACAAAAACAAATGCACACAGTGGCCTTCAATAACCCAAAGATGTGCTCTCAGTGAATAGTTATTTGAGGGGGGTTGTTGAAGTTGAAGAAAGGAATATAGTGGTGGGATGCAGAGTGTGAATGAAAATTCCAACCCTGCAGATCAAGAACGGTACTCGCACACCATAACAAGTTACTATATTTATACAAACACTTAAAGCATGTTAAAAATGTAAATTGCAGAAAATTGAAATGACACAAAAAGATGAGTTGAATTTTATTGGAAATCTAACTATTGCATTGAAAAAAAACATATTTGGCAATCCACAAAAGTCCTACAACCACTAGAGGTTATACTTCATGTGCTCAAAGAAAACTACTAAACCAATCACTAGTTTGTAGAAAACAGAGATGCAGAAAAAGGACTAAATTGAGGTCTAACTACTGAAAATAAAAGTGAATTATATCTTTTTCTCTTACAAGCACAACATCTCCAAACCACACTTCCCATGGGAGAGGTGATTGATGGACCTGCACAAGAAATTTTCTCATAAACAAGTTCTGCTAAAAAAGAAGGAAATAATGTTGGGAAAGGAAATGCATGAGTAAAATACACAAAAGAGAGAGACTAGAGCCTTTGGGTTGGGCCCTAAGCCAAGATAAATCAACTCTTTAAATATGGATCAACCTACAAATAAGATGGATTTCATTCACTGTCAAAATAGTTCATACATAACAAAATACTAGGTAAATAAGCTTGCTACTCCTCAAAGTCTATTCTCCACTAATTCAAAATTTTTTATTGGGATATTAGGCCCCTTTATTTATAAAAAAAGACTTGAGAGGAAACCTCCTAGAATATGGGGACTTTTTCCCTCCAATTCCCTAAAATTGTGGATCTAGTTCCCTGATTGATTTTGAATGCCAAGGAGGATAAATCCTTTGTAAGCTAGCCAAGCTCAAGATCGTCTTTTGGTGGGGAACACATCCTTACATTTTCTCAATCAATGGAGCTCCAAAATATGCTCAATAACTTCATAATATTCCATTCATTTATTGGTAGGGAAACAAGTCCCTAGATTCTCTTATTCAAAATTTACTCAATTCCCTACAAAAATAAATAATATTAGGCACATAATATGCAATTTTCTCTAAACCTTCCTAATAACATATTAAAGCTATAAAAAAAACATTATTAACTGTACAAGGAGAGATTTAATATATCCTTTATGTGCCTAAGAAAGGCTAGATGGACCTTAATTTGTGTCTAATTTGGAGACCCATCATTTATATGTGAGTTAAAGTACCTTATAAAAAATTATTCAATTTATTATTATTTATGAATATCATTATTAAAAAAACCTGCACTTTATATGATATATGGTATTAAGTATCAAATTCACTTCATTAACCCATAAACTCGAAATCCATAAAGAAATTCTCTCTTCATCATGCATAGTCAAATATAATTCTTGGCTAATCAAGTAGATGTACAAAATTGCAATGAATAGACTTGTTTTGTATGATTTCCTATATGGATCCAATAAACCATTGTTGCAATTTAAATGGGGGGAATAATTCTTGGCTAATCAAGTAGATGTAAAAAATTGCAATGAATATACTTGTTTTGTATGATTTCATATATGGATCCAAACAACCATTGTTGCAATTTAAATAGGGTTCCACTACAACAAAACCAGCGATTTGCGCCAGATTTAGCGCCAGATTTTAGTGCATTTTTTTTGTAATTGTGATGAGCAACCTGGCACAAAATCTGGCTCTATTGTACAATTTTTAAAGCGTCCTTTTTTGTGTCTGATTTTGCATCCTTTTTCACTCTATATTTTGCATCATTTTTTGCACCAAACTATGCATCATTTTTTGCGTCAAATTTTGAACCAAGATTTGCATCTTATTTTATGACAGGTTTTGCTTCTAGTTTTGTGTCATTTTTTGCATCTATTTTTCATTGTCTTTTGCTTCCTATTTTGTGTCATTCTTTGCTTCCATTTTTGTGCCATCATTTGCATCAAGTTTACACTGTATTTTGCTTCCAATTTAACGTCTTTTTCAACATCCATTTTGTGTCAGTTTTTGCATCTAGTCTTACGCCAGGTTTTGTATCTAGTCTTACCCTAGTTTTTGCTTCTATTTTTGCACCAGCTTTGGTGCCTATCTTTGCACCATATGTTGAATTTGATTTAGCACCAAATTTTGCATCCATTTTTGTGCCCATTTTTGCATCTTTTTTTGAACCATTTTTAACGTCTACATTTACGTTTGATTTGTCTCCATTTTTCCCATCTCATTTTGCACCATATTTTGCGTCATTTGTTGCATCCAATTTTGTGTCGTTTTTAACGCCATTTCTTGCAACCAATGTTACATCATTTTGAGCATCCAAATTTGCGTTTATATTTGCATCTTATGTTGAGTCATGTGTTGTGTCCACCTTTGCATCTTATTTTGTGTCTAATGGTACATTCAATTTAGAGCCATTTTTTACGTCTACTTTTGTATGTGTTTTTGCACCAAGTTTTGCATCCAATTTTAAGCTATTTTTATGCCCATTTTTGCAACATTTTTTGTGTCTACTTATGTGTCCAGTGTTGCACCATTATTTACGCCCACTTTTTCATCCAATTTTGCATTTTTTTGGTGTCTAGTTTTACATTGTTTTTACCATCCAAATTTGCATCTTTTTTTGCCTCATTTTGTGTTCACATTTACATATAATTGTGTGTCTAAGTTTGAGCCTAAATTCACATCTGATTAGGCATCATTTTTTACATCCAATATGGCATCCTTGGTTTCACCTTTTTTCGGCCCCATTTTGCATCTTGTTTTATGTCTTTTCTTACATATTTTTTTGCACCCAAGTTTGCATCCCAAATTTACACCATTATTTGCATCATCATTTGGCATATTAATTTGTAACATTTTTTGCTTCTTTTTAACACTCAACTTTGCATCTTATTTTACATCTAGTTGTTTGTCTTTTTTTGCATCTAATTTGGTGCCATTTATGTGTACTTGTTTTTCCTCAATTTAATATCCTTTTGTATGCCATGTTTTGTTCCTTTCTTTGTGTCAGCTATTGCACAATTTTTCACTTCTAATTTAAAACACTTTGTATGTCAATTGTTTGCATTTTGTATTAATTCCTAGTTTAACATCCAATTTTACTTTCAATTTTGCATCCATGGTTACATCCGCATTTGACTTCTTATATAAAGTATATTTTTCTTTACATATATGACCCCCTTTATAGATTCATAGTGAAATATATGATAGTTTCTAAATATCATTAAAGTAGATATCACAATTCAAAATCATTTGTAAAGAAATTTAAGAGAAATTGACAACATGCATCCAAAAAAATAACAATGTGTCATTAACAATTTTCAAAACATGTATAAAATAGCAACATAATACTAATAAAATCAGTATTATTTTTAATCAAAACAAGTAAAATTCAAATATGATTAACAAATCAAAATATTTCATGAATATCGTTATTCTACGATAAATTAACAACATACATAAATCAAACTCATCGTATGATTACAAAATCAAAATGTCTCATTGATATAGGGTAAATTCACAACACCCATCTAAACATAACAATGTCATTCTACACAATAATTTCTTCATAAAAAACAATGCATGTGCATGCCTAGCTACCACCACCAAGATCATCCTCATGATCATCTTGACCATCCTCATTACTCTGATCCACATCATCACCAACACCGCAACTATCATCATCATCTCCTCCTTCACCACCATCATCCTCATCATCTCTTGATATATGTTGAACATAATTTGGATCATCGTCTTGGCAATCATTACCTATAGCATTCTGACAAAAAAAATCAATATTACATGTTAGTATTAATTACATAACACAACGCATGTTTTGTTATACAATGTTAACCATAAAATGAGGTAAGATATAATATCTAATAGCACTAAAAAATAAAATGAAAATACGGTTCAAAAGTATATTGGAAATCCAACTAAGATTACATACCATAGAGTCCATCCAAACAACAAATTCAACCCATCTCTTTTGCTGCAGCACCTCCTTTTGCAAATGATTTGGAGATCTTCATATTTTAGTTCCTATCAATCAATAAATAGGGAGAAATTAGATAACAATGACTTTCTTCTAGTACAAAGTTTATTAAAAAAATATCACATGTTTAATATACTTACAAAGGTTGTTATCAGTG
>APFE030977783.1:0-10030 GCA_000404065.3 Pinus taeda | reverse complement strand
GTATCTGATAATCCACTTGGTTCTCTCTAAGTTGTGAGACAAATCCTAAATCAGTGCCTATTGTTCTTGCATGATTTCTTTGACATTTTGGCCCACAGTTGCATCATCACCCTCGATGAGAATGAAGTCGGTCTCATGCTCACCTGAAGGGCCCTCATCATGCATTGGCCTATTGCCTTGGTCCTGTACCTATGGTGTTGATGTCGAAAGTGAGGCTCCTTCCACCACCACAAGCGGAGATAACACTCACATTGCAGCTGCAAATAACTGCCTCGTGCCCTTGTGATATGTAATAAACACTGGTATAGTAGCAGCGTGTGGATCATGGCCTTATTACGGATGAGAAGGTCCACCAGTCTCATGCCCAACCCCTGAAGGTCTCCGTAGAGTTTTCAAAAAGTCACGAGAGATGAAATCATCCCACGTGATACCCTGTAATCCAAGCTGATGAACCACCAAAATCTTGATGAGTGCAAAATGGAAAATTTTATTGAACTGTTGCTTAGGGGTCTTGTGCTACACAAGGGTAGTCATCCTCTCTATGTTCCGGCATATGAAAAAAGGAATGTTAATCATCCTTACCTGGGTGAAATGCATGAGCAACCTGATGTGATAAGTAGATAACCGAGAGAAGCGGCCTTCACAACTGAAATACTTCATAATTGACTTCATGAGAGGGGCATATTCATATTTAGGATATCGGAAGGGAAACACTCTCTTAAGCTACCTCAATAAACCGGGTTTAATATAAGGATCGTAATGTTACCGATCAATCTTCTGCCTCTTACTCCAAGGCTCTCCAACAATAAGCATGCGGGTGGCTAAGGAGATAGATTCTGGTGTTAGTGTGAAAGTAACAAAGGCTAAAATAACTTGAGCACCATGCAAATGTAGGACAAATAAGCAAGCCAACTCATGGTGAAATTGAACATTTGCAACTTTTTCTCAGAACTCATAGCATGACCGAAAATAAAAACAAGAGATGGTAAGAGGGCAGGTCTACAATTCTGTGAGGGTGGCATGTTCTTCGTGGGTGAGTCACTTTGAGTTTCCACCTCATAGTCAGATGAATGATCAGATGACATAATTGATTCTCTGAAAATTGTTTGGAGAAATGAATGTTGGTCACAAAACTATGTTGGACTGCTTTTGTGATGTGTTGGAATCTGCCACCAAGGGGAATAATATGAAGAGATTAGGGACTATGGGGAGGAATTTCATTTAGGGACATGTAGGAGGGTTTGGGAAATTTATATAGGGTAGGGTTTGGGGTTTTACATTTGACTGGGTGGAGGGGATAGGGAATAGGAGTTTAGTAATGTTTTAGGATAGGGAAAAAAGGAAAAAGTGGAAAAGGGAAGAAGGGAATGATGGAAAGAAGGGAAAAATGAAATGGAGAAGGAACCTTGGCACCAACATGATGAATTTTCAACCCTAAAAACAATTTTTTTGATGACTTTTAGTGGTAGGGTTTAAGATTTTTTGTTGCAACCATTAACAACCATAAACCATCATCACCCTAGCACAAAAATGGATGAAACACTGAAGGTTGACCCTACCTGGCAAATCCAAGGGATTAAATGGCGATTTGCCGCAATTTCAAGCAAATTCGGCCTTTCTGGTGTATGTGCCACGTCGCATGCCCAGTGTGCCGTGCCCCCTAGGTGTGCCATTCCCATGTAAAATTACACTACAGAGAGGTGCCCAATGCGCCGCAATCCTTCACTGCGTCGCGCCACTCTGCCTATGCGCCACGCCTGTCAAGATACCTCCAACTTCACCCAAAACATTCGTTGGCTCACCCAATTACCTTAAACTATTTCCTCTTCACTCTTGGCATTTAAAATGACCTTTATCCGTATGAAAAAATATTTATAAAGACATGGAGACATGGTTTTCATTTTTGTTTCTTCAAAACCCACTTTTGCAATGTTTTGTTTTGGCACTTTTTCGCAGTTTAATGTAACTCTGTATTTCACATTTCCTTTTTGAATTTTTCACTAAAATGATGAAATTTTTGGTAATTTTTTGTAGGAATGGCTGACATGGAATTTGGAAAAGGTGACCAGGGCTACGCCTAAAGAACTATAGAACAATTATATATTTATTACAAAAAGCTATTTTAACGATTTCTTCTTCAAAACAAAGTTTTGAAGAAGAATCATTCTCAACATTATTGGTGATGAAAATTATGGAATGAAAACTTATTAGGAACATCCTCGTGGCCTTCTGGTGATTGTCGGACACTCTGAAGTATTTATTGACAAAATCCTAATGAGACCCTAGACCTACTTGACATTGAAATCCTAAAGACAACTTTTGCAAGTTTTAATGAAAAGAAGATTGTATATGCTTTGATTTATGCACTGATATCAACCATAAGATGAATGACTTGAGTGAAGTATGGGGACAAGACCCTTCCATCAGAGGATCTATGCTCCTAAATGGAATGCAGGTGATCGAGCAAAATGGGACACCTAAAATGAAATGCAACAAAAGAGGTTTTGATCTCTGATGGAGGGTTGAAAAAACTTACTCTAACATTGGCTCCAATGTGGATGGTAGCTCCTTGGAGGTGCTAAGAACTACAGACATATGGGAGAGTATGTAGTTCCTTCATCCATTGGGCTATGGAGTCCATTATTTTGAGAAACCGAAATCAAATGTGGACTCAAAACATAACTCAAATATAACTCAAAACTGACTCAATACTAAACTGACTAAAACAAAAAATGACTCATGACTTACTTAACTGAAACAAGTACTTACAAAGGTTTTTGAATGGTAGCAGACATCGAGATTTGAGGGCTTCAAATCATGATGACAACCACCTGCCTACTGATGAAATATGTACAATCATGTGAACTAGGCCTTCCAATGTAACCAATCCAACAAATGATTACTCAATGGAATTCTGCTCTCTCTTTCCTTGAGCAGGCAGAATGATATACAGGTAGAAAACTCACAATAACAATTGAGAAATTCTGGCATATTTTCTCTCTCAGGCTCATATTCCTGAATTTCATGGTCAAGGTCATTCTTGAACAGAAAACAATCTTCAAGATCATCAAACATGACAGCCTTATTATCTTCATGGCAGGAAATATTATCTGTTTGTTGTTCTATAAATCTAATTATAAGGCTTTCATCATTTTCAAAATAGGAAGAAGTTCCACCATCATCTTCTTGACCATCTGCACACTGCAGATCTTCGTTGACTTGAGCTATAACATGACCTTTCAGGAGTTGATCTATCTCATCTTGAGACAGAGGAGATAAGACTTTTTTTTTTCTTTTGCTCAAGCAATCATTGTTTTCTTGAAATAACATTTTAAAACATGAAAAACCTGAAAGGAAGTCCTTAATTCCCTGATCTTCTAAAATTTGAAAACATTGTTGATCATCTTCATATGACATGGAAATCAAACTATCCAAAGGATCATTTACCACTTAGTTATCGAAAGAAGATTTTTCACTTACTTGAACAAAGATCCCATCTTGGTTTTCGTGAAATGATTGGATTACCTCCTCATGAAAGCTTGGGTCAGTAACTTTGTCTTCTTCATTCCAAATGATCTCAACAGTAGGTCTCTCCTTCATGAGATTCAGAGCAAGGTTGTCTTGATCATCACAATCTGAATCTAGATCTGAAATAGCTGACTTGACTTTATCACATTCCGAGAGTGAAACTTGACTTTCATGCATGTTGTCTTCTTCTATGGACAAATTTGAAATATCATCATGGTCCATTGTACTAAGATCTTGATCCCACTGGAAATTTTCTTGATCATCCTGATAAGTATCGCTCTCTTTATGATGGTGAAATGGATTTTCATACAGGGCTTTCGTGATCTCATCATCCATGAAATTATCATCTTTATAATATTTCTCAGGGATTTTAATAAAACTATAAGCATGTTTGCAACAGTCCTAAACTAAATTGAATCATGGATAAGATTATTTATACCTTTCTAAGAACATGGTATGAAAATCATCTAAACAATAAATATAAGCATGAGGCAAACATTCATACCAACATTGGGCTTCGCCTTGCAGAGTGGCCAGGAATATCTTCATCAAGCAATCTTTAGGAAAACCAACCTTCAACTTTCGAATATGCATGTGAAATCTAACCAAATGTAAAGCAACATCCTTCCTATCATCATCTTTAAATGTAGGCAAATTCCTTTGCCAATCTACCTTCAGAATTTTATTTGGAAAACCTAGAATGTGATCTTGGCTCACGGGAGCATATCGTCGAGCAAGCTAATCCATGTTGATAGCCATGAATTCACCAAAAGATTCTTCAAGCTACTGGTTTTTGAAGAGTTGAGTCGCCATAAAAGTCTGAACCTTGGGATTCTTCTACACTGGAGTCGCTAGGTGAATGATTTCAGCCTTGCTGTGTCAGATCATTGTCCACCGTCAACAATCAAATCTGACTTGATTCATGTAGTGGGGTTATCATTTAGATCAGATGTTCAGTTTATAAACTAGATCAGAGATTGACTGAAGCAGCTTTCATCTACTTTCGCTAATGCAAAGCAAGAGCGTTTCAAAGGCTACATGGCTAACTCCAGGCTCCATCTGTAGTCTACAAAGCTAAACAATGAAAATAAGCTTTCTTCCCGAGTGGAGTTGCCACTATGTTAGTGCTCAAATCTACCTTAAGGTGAAGGAAGCCAGGATTCAAGATAACATCATACCATGCTCAGCCTCATAAGTAGCCCTACGAGGACAGGAGAGGGCTCTCTCTGAGTCAAACTCAGAAAAGATAATCGATGGGGCTTGAGATGACTGAAATAAAAAGTTAATATTAGGCTAGATATGAACTACAACGGTTTGATTTGAGTTTTTAGGAGTTTTGTGTTGGAATAGGGAAAGGAAAATCTAGGCTTGGGGATGAGGCAAAGTTTTTGTAGAGGTCTGATTGGGGCAAGGAAGGTGATCATCTTGATGCTTTTAAAGGGAATGAATGGGTAGATCAGACTGGTAAGGAGCTAAGGAGAGCAAGAAGGTTACAAGGATTCTCCTTAAAAAGATGAAAACATGGAAAATCAAACAAATTTAAAGGCAGATCATGACAATTAATGGATTCTACCTTAATCACTTCATTTGTTTAATTGAAAAAGATGATTATAAGGAAAATGATACACATAACAACTTACAATTACTGAGAGAATCACACCATAAAAACAGAAAGCCACATGGATCTCAAACAGTGCTGCAAAAACCTGGTCTTTCCTTAGCCAAAAATGCAGAGAAAATATGTACAATAGTATGCCAAAGCAATCCCAACTTTCCAACCCTGAAAATGACCTAGAAAATACATGATATAAACTAGCCCAACCCTTTCCCTTACCTCTAGGGGTCAAGCTCATCATTCTAGGAGTTGTTTCAACCAATTCTGATCAAGGAACTAAAATCTAGGCAGTGAAAACAACTTGCCTCTATATGTTAGGAAACTGATTCATTCATTTAATTTTCACCTTTTAGTGAATTAATCATTTAGAACAAGTAAATAAGTTCCAAAATTACATCATAATCATCAAGTTACATCAAGATGGGTCAAAAATTCCATCTGGAAGAAAAACTAGTCAAACTGGGCGAATTTCTGAGCTCGAAGGTGAAAAATTGAGCTAAAATCCTATATGCGCCACGCCAAATCCTCTATGCATCGCGACACTTTGAGGCTGATATTGAGGCACTCCCTGAAGTCCAGATTGAGCCCAAGATATCTCATTGGAAAGCCCTTCATGTCTACCTTCCAACCCAAGTAGAAGTTTTCAATTTGGATGTCATTTGCCCCTCCAAAACTGTAATCTCCCAGGACAAGCTGAGATTTCCTTCTCTAATTTCCCAAAAGTTGTTTCTTTTGACTAAATTGTTGTTATCCCAGGATTTTTTCCAAATGTGCAAGCCCTTTCTGTGACATGACATTCTTATTAGATCATGGTTATGCCAGGAGCTGGCATATGTTTCTTTCCAAATGATTTCCCACTGAGTCTCTCACTCTTTAACCCAATGCCACCATAATTTGGCACCTAGAACCTTGCTGAGTAAGTCAGGATCATCCAAACCTAGCCCAGCAAAGCTCTTAGGTTTGGATATCTTATCCCAAGCTACCAAGGCCCATTTCTTATACTCCTTCCCCTTGCCCCAGAGGAAGTCTCGTTGGATGGATCCGAGGTGATGTAGAACACTTTGAGGAGCTGGTAGAATAGATAGCATGAAGGCAGTGATAGATTGAAGGATAGCTTTGGTTAGCACTAACCTACCAGCTACATTTAGATATCTGTAGGTCCATTTCTTGACCTTCTCTAGAAATTTTTTGATAACAAGTTACCATATGCTCTTCTGTAAGGGTTTGGTAGTGAGAGGAACTCCCAAATACTTCGAGGGGAGGAACTCCCATTGGAAGCCCATAATTCTAGCAATGTTCCTTTGTATGGCAATGTCAGTATTAAAGAAAAAAAAATTGATTTAGAAAGATTTACCTCCAAACCTAAAGCCATGGCAAAGTCTTTCAAGACTTTCTTATAGGCCAGAGCTTCCTTGACTATGGGGATTCCTTGTAGCATAGTGTCATCCACAAATTGTTGATGTGTTAAAACATGTCCCTATTCAAAAAGTTGGAGACCTTTGACTGAGCCCACTACCTTCTCTTGTCTGATTTTTCTCCCCAGCCCTTCCATCATTAGAATAAAAAGAAAGGGAGAGAGTGGATCTACCTACCTTAAGCCTCTTGAAGGAGTGAAAGTCTCCAAGGGTGATCCATTAACCAGGATTGTAAAGCTGGGTGAGGTGACTAGGGCCATAACCCGTTGATCGAGTTATGATCAAACCTAAAAGCATCATGAACTTTTCTGATATATCAAGTTTAGGTTATCATAGGATTTGGCTATGTCCAGTTGCATGATCATGCCATCTCTCTTGTTGTTAGTCAAAGAGTGAACTACCTCATGAGCTTGAATGATGTTGTCGAGGATTTCTCTGCCTTCCACGTATCCTGACTGTTCCACTGCCACCAGCGTGGGAAGAAGGGGTTTGAGTCTATTAGCAACCACTTTGGAGATGATTTTGAAGACAACATTGCACAATGCAATGGGTCTGAACCTATCAGACGTTAGGGCAACATCCTATTTAGGGATCACAATGATAAAATTGGTGTTAAGCGCCTTCAAGATAGTTTTATCCCTCCTTGAGTCTTCCACCACGCTCAAAATGTCCTGTTTTACAATATTCCAGGAAGCTTTGAAGAAGTCTGCATTGAACCCATCCAGACCTGGTGCTTTGCCATTTTGCATCTCATTAAGGACCTCCTTGACCTCCTCTTCTGACACTGGCCTATTGAGTTTGAAATTGTCTTCTTAGGTATATGCTTAGTAATCTTCCTCATAGATTCATCTCTATTAGTGCAAGTTTCCTGAGCAATGCCTCAAAAGTGTTGTACTAGTTCTGTTTCTATTTCTTCATGCATGCTGAGCATATTACCTTTTTTGTCCTTAATAGTAGAAATCCTATTGTGAGCTCTGTTTGCCATAGTGGCTCTATGGAAGAATCCAGTGTTGCAATATCCTTCTTTTAGCCATTGCACTATGGAATTTTGCCTCCAAAAAATTTCCTCTTGCTTACATAAGTTGTTCCAATCTTGATGATATTTAGTTGCCAATTCATTCCACTCCCTATCAAAACCCTCTATAATTAGGGTTTGGTTGAGTCTATGTATTTTTCCTTCCAGAATTTCCTTCTCTTCAAAAATGTTTCCAAATTCCTTCTTATTTCACTCCTTGAGCTGGAGTTTAATGTGTTTGAGTCTTTTATTAGGAAGGAACATTCTTGTGCCTTGAATATCAAAATATTTTTCCCACCAGATAGCAATGTTGTTAAAGAAGTCTCGGTGGGAGAGCCAAATATTTTCAAATCTGAAAGGTCTATTGTTGGGTTTGCCTATACCCTGAATGTCTGGTTGTACCAGCCAGTGATCTAAGCCTCCAAAGTGAAGAATACTCGCAACTATGTCCTTCTCCTTGATCATAATATCTTCTTAGATTATAAATCTATCCAATTTGCATGCCACTTGGGACTCTCCTCCTCTTTTATTGTTCCAAGTAAAGGTACCATTATTCATGGAAATATCCACGAGCTTCATACTATCTAGGAAGGTTACAAATGTACAAGAATCATATTGAAATGCCCTCCCAAGGTCTAGGGGATTTTTGGATGACGTTCCTTGAGCTTCTTCAGTGAATCAAGAAACAAGAGTTTGCCCTCCAACCTTTTGGGGCCATACACATTCGTAACCAAGTACATTTCCTTATTTCCCACTAGCCGAATGACCATTGAAAGATAATTTATGGAGGCTTCTGCATCTACCATGTCAATATTTTGGAGGTTCCAAAGCGTGAGAATGCCTCCAACTGTATTCTCTACTTTGACCTCCAAAAACTAAAATCTGTTGAGCCATTTACCATAAATCTATTTTATCTTTTGAATGGAACATTTTGTTTCCTAAATGAAGATCACATCTGGGGCTACTTGATTCATTTTTTACTTAATAATCTTTCTTTCCTTTTACTGCCTAGACCTCTTATATTCCAAGAAGTACACTTCATTATCAAAGATTTTTAAAGGAGTAACTGGATAGATCTTTCATCTTATCTAAACCTATCATTAGCTTCCCACATTCCATCAACAACCCGTTCTGTTTTTTCCGAACTCTTTCCTCTCTTGGGATTCTTGGAGCTAATCCTGGTATGGATTTCAAAGCTTTTACTCGTTCGCTACTTTTTTTTCATTCTTCCTTAGCTTTTCAGATCCGTTGTTCTAGGTTTTCCAGATGAACAATAGTTGAACTCTGTGGAACTCCTTTTGAGGTAATGAATCCACTCCCTCTTTGGTTCCTTGTTCTAAGAAGCCTTCTAGATATAGATTCTCTTTCTCCAAAATTTCTTGAAGTCTGTGCTCCTCCAGATCCATGTTGCCCTGGGTTGTTTCATGGTACATTTCTTGATCAACATCACTCATGGTGGCCTCTTTCTGGTACTCATCATTTTGTGTTTGTACCGGGTATTTCCCTTCCTCTTTTTCTGCGAAAATTCCTTCTGTTGCTTGTTCTTCTTTAGTATTCTCTTCCTCTTCCTGAATCCTCTGGAAACTATTTTGTGTGCGCTGTTGTTCTTCTCGCTATTGATTCCTCGTACATCTCTTACTCCCTTTACTTTGGTTAACTACTTTCTGAAAGTTGTCTGCTTCTTTCACTATATTGCTTCTACTTTTGTTCATTTCCTTCTTGAGCGGGCAGTCTCTAAAGAGATGTCCATGTTCATGGCATTTGTGACATCTGAATGGAATGTGTTCATAATCTACTGTGTGTACCCATTCTTCATCAAAAACTTCCAAGATTATCTCCTCCGGTAGGGCTCCTAATAGCTCCATTTCCCCACAAATTCTGGCAAAAGAAGTATATTTTACCCTTCTTGTGGCTTCAGAGGCTTTTACAAAGTGTCCTAATTTATTGCCTATGGCCATTAATGATTCATTTTGTCAGTAATCAAGAGGTAGAGAGTCAAGCCTTACCCAAACCAATACTGAAGTAAAAGTCTCATTTTTTGGTACAAAGTTCACGACCCAGGGTCTCATGTAGAGTCCTGTCGCATAAAGAAGTAGGGGCCTCCTTGAAATATTTTGTCCTTGTCTTCTATATTTGTGAACACCACTGTAAAGAAACCCTTAGACCCAAGGTGAAGATCTATACTTCCTTTAGGTTTCTAGTGATATCTAATCCATGATTGAAGAGATTTTTAAGTGGGCCATAGTCCCATGAACTTGCAGATGATGGCATATATCCCCATATGTTCCCTGTATGCCTGCAACTCCGGATTATTTAACACCACCCTGAGAGTTATGACTGTTTTGGCTTTGCAGGGTCCCTTGTGTTTCGTGTCTTTAATTTCCTGTTGTTTGTCCTCTACCTCCTTGTCGTTTGTGTGATATTGATTATTTTCTATGGGTTCTACTGACCCCACTT
>APFE030977774.1:24609-62065 GCA_000404065.3 Pinus taeda | reverse complement strand
CTCTCTCAAGTTTTCAAAAGTTCAAAGTTTTTCAAATGGACGTGAAATCACCCTTTCTGAATGGGGACTTAGAAGAAGTGTACATTGAGCAACCAGATGGTTTCATCCTTGGGAATGATCCAAAACTTGTATGCAGACTAAAAAAGGCTCTCTATGGTCTTAAACAGGCTCCAAGGGCTTGGTACTATCAGTTGGACAGATATCTTCATCAACAAGGTTTTTCAAAAGGATCAGCAGATAGTAATATTTATATAAAAATTGAAAATGACAAATTGTTAATACTTGTTGTGTATGTAGATGATATTATCTTTGGCAGCAATGAAGAAGCTATGAGTCTAAGCTTTGCCTTGGTGATGCAAAAAGAATTCGAAATGTCTTTGCTTGGAGAACTGACATACTTTCTTGGATTGCAAATCCAACAAAATGAAGGCGGGATCTTCTTGTCTCAAACCAAGTATCTGAAGCAGATTTTAAAGAAATATGGCATGGAAGATGCAAAACCAGTATGTACCCCCATGGTTACATGATGCAATTCATTGCAAATGATGAATCAACAGCAGTGCATCAACCAACCTACAGGTCTATGATTGGAAGTCTACTTTATTTGACAGGTACTCAACCAGACATCATGCATGCAGTGGGAATAGTTGGAAGATTTCAGGCAAATCCAAAGGAAACTCATCTTCAGGCAGTGAAGAGAATCTTTAAGTATCTTCAAGGAACTCAAAACTATGCCTTATGGTATCCTAGAGATTCAGATCTCACACTTCATGCTTATACTGATGCAGATTGGGCCGGAAGCATGGATGACAGGAAGAGAACAAGTGGCGGTACATTCTTTATGGGTTCCAGATTAGTATCTTGGTTCGGCAAGAAACAGAGTTCGATTGCATTATCTACTGCTGAAGTGGAATATGTAGCTACTGCATCTTGCTGTACTCAACTCCTTTGGATGATGCAGACCTTGCAGGACTGTCAAATCACTTGTACACCACCTATCTCCATCTTATGTGATAATACAAGTGCAATCAGCATTTCAAAGAACCCAGTCATGCATTCAAAGACAAAGCACATACTGATCAAGTAAACACTCTCAGGGAACAAGTGATGAAACAAAAAGGTCAAGTTGGAGTATGTTCCTTCTAAGGAACAAGTTGCTGATATTCTCACCAAACCTTTGCCCAGGGAGACCTTTGAATACCTCAGGCAAAACCTGGGGATAGTTGATGCATCATCTTGTTGTTAAAACTCATCTGTTGGTTGTACGCGAGGTTTATATGTGGGATACGCGTACATTGGATGGTTTATGGATTGGGTGTAGATCAATGGCACCGGTTCAAGGGGAGCACATATAATGCATTGTTGGCATTATGGTAGCACAGAAGGAGATTGTGGATACTGATCTGATCATGGTTGCAATATATCTCTATCTCTTTCATGGCCATGGTAGATTATGGTTCTTCTTGAAGAAATTTATGGAGAATTATGGATCTGGTCAAGGGGAGCAGTATCAGCAGAGCAAAGACTTAAGCATGTTCTCAAGGGGAGAATAACCCTTTGCCCTTGATGTTAAAGGGGGAGAATGACATTGAGGATCTTGAGGTTTCCATCAAGTCCAAAGGGGGAGATTGTTGGCATTATGATTCTGGTTTGGCTCTATGGTACAGGTGTTTTACTTGATGGCAACTCACTCTTGTAGCTAATCTCAGTTCAGGCACTCAAAATCATGGAAATTAACGTACCCGTAGGTAATCCTAGAAACATCCACGGAACCGTAGGTACGCAGACCAAGGAGTGCATGCATGTACGCAGGTGATATGTTTAGAAGGTGCGGACCCCAGTTTCACTCTCTCCAATGCATAAAAGTGTGTGCACATGGGAATCTTCATGAATGGTTCATGGTATTAGCTAGACAATTTTTTATCAAATGGTTCTTGTCCATGGTATTGCATCCAAAAGTGTTGATCCCAAGTATTGGGTTCATGGTATTGTGTTATTATGGTTTTGGACCATGGTATTGAGAAGGTCTTGCCTATAAAAAGGAAAGCAGATCTCTTGGCCACACACTCGTGAAATTTTAATATCTTAAGATCTGAAATTTTAGGTGATTGGTTTTTAAAAGCTAGATCTAAAACAAGGAGATAACTTAAGGTGAATATATTGACATGTCGTGATCTCTCGGCTTCATGAACAGATCTGTGAATCTGACTGACTGTGGCACATTGGAGGACTGTAAATTTGGCCCTAATCAGAAATTCGCAGGCGATCCATAGGTGTAGTGTGGGGGTACGCAGCTCAGTAAAAGGCTCAGTGTGGGAGTACGCTGCGAAGCCAAAGGTGCAGTCCGGGGTACGCAACGCAGGAGAAGGCACAGTGCGGGTGTACGCAATAAGTCAGAAGTAAAGGTGCAGATCTGAAGAAAAGTACGCAGAGTAGAAGAACAACCAGCGCGGATCTGCACAGTTCAGTCTTAGAAGAGCTGCGGATATACGCAGGCCCCTGTTTGTGAAGTTGCAGTCTTATCTTGAAACAATTCTTGATTGTCTTTTATCTATTGCAGCAGAGTTCTGGGTTTAGATTTCTGGTATTACTTTTCTGTTTAGAGCATTCTGAAGAGTTGGGTGATTCATTGCTTCATTGTATAAGGATATTGGGAGATTTTCATGTACTTGATGATTATTTGATGTTCATGGATCCAGTTTGAAAATTAATGAAACGTGGTCCTTAAAGAAGTAAAAGAGAAAAGGGGGTTGTAGCTCCCTTCCAGGAAAGACTGGAAAACGAGAGAGAGTTGTAGCTCTCTACAGGTTGCAGCCTGCGTGCTGATAAAGGACTGCAACCAGTACAAAATCATTGTAAAAGAAGTTTCTAATTGAAAGAAGATAAGAGACTTATTGCAGTAGTGGTTTTCACCCAATGGGTTTCCACCTTATATCTGGTGTTCTTTGGTGTGGACTATCTGTTTTTTCTTGTTTCATGCTCATTATTATATACAAGTTAATGATCAATAAATTAAGGAAGGCATATTCAAAAGAATTTGATAATATTGATTCCCCCCCCCCCCCCTCTCAGTATTATTTCCAACAAATTAGGACTCATCAAACCCTAATTCAGTTGTTACGTGCCCTAGAAAATTCATTACATTGAATGGTTCCTTCTATGAATTTTTTTTGGCCTGAAGCCTTGTTGAAATGCCTCCTTGGGACACTAGCGCAATCTTGGTTAGGGGTAACTAAAGTACAGAGCATGCAGGCCCATTCTAGCCTACATTGTAGTGCACTTAGGCCCTCTTTGACCTACACTAGATGAGATTGAGCGAAATTTGCATAGGGTTCTAGGAATATTCCTTGATTCTAGATGATTCTAGAAGGATTCCATGTCTTATCTACTCCTATGAGCTTGAAATTCGATAGGCTAAGGATCCATTAACCTCATATCCCCTCATCCCTTACTCCATGGAAACTAACTCCAAGTTTGGAAGGCCATTTAATACCCTCATTTATGACAAAACCACCTCCATTTCCTATAAATTGAGCACTCATCATAGTGATCAAGGGGGCTAGAATCTGAAGTTTGTAAGGAAATTATGTCGGTTTCAGAATTGAGTTCATGTTAAGAAATTTTATTCTGCTAGAATGGTGTGCTTTTGATGTGGAGAGGGTTGGACTGAAGTTGGAGGAGTGGCACATGATCGAACTATATTGGGTGATACTCTTCCTTCTACATTAATAAAGAGTTTACTAATTTTCTCATATTATTGTTCATATCTATGATGATTATGTGTTTCAATGTCTTCGATTCCATTGTTTTATAATACATAGATCATGTATGCTTTGATCATTTGTTGTTTATGTTTCTCTTGATACAACTTCTAGTTGAGTGGATTTAGTTCAAGTGGGAGCGACGGGAGTGATTCAAAAGAGATCAAGGAAGAGAAAGACTACAAGTAAGTTCCTTCATCTCACCTATCTACTTGTTGAAGCCCCGAAAATGGGGTCAACAACAAGGGGGATACCCACCCGGTCCGGACCTTAGTTGGCAGCTCCTTATCCTTTTGGTTTAGCGGGTCCGACTGGGGATAACGGGACCAGTTTCCCAATCTGGGGGGTGTGTGTGCGTGTAGAGTTGAATAATGTTGATCTAAGAGTACTTTAAATCTAATCTAATTCAGATTCTTAAACTAACTCTATGCTATTGTAATCTAATGAGAAACAACACATCTAATCTACGCTAACCCGGGATGTATATCTTCTATTATGCGATCTAAAGAGATTTCAAACAATAACTGGTAATAAAGATCATTTAGCTATCATAAGAATAGAAATCAATTAAGATAAACCACTTTGCATAAGAAGTTAGGAAAAACAGTTGTGAACGTCATATCGCATAATAAGCTATTCATATGTCAGACACAAATAAATGACTCCACCGTACAGAAGTTCCAAATGGTAACCCATACATTCATGCAATAACATATAAACAACTGAAAACTGTAAATCACGTAAAGAATATAAGCAAAAATTGCCAAGAGATAAAAGTACCATTTATGACTTATTCTACCCACAAACTTCAAGCAAAAACAATCTATCTCTACTTGTTCTAACATCTACTAAGAGTACAAAAGTGCAACATCAGTAGCAGACATCAAAATGAAAATAAAAG
Source organism: Pinus taeda (assembly GCA_000404065.3). Lineage (NCBI taxonomy): Eukaryota > Viridiplantae > Streptophyta > Pinopsida > Pinales > Pinaceae > Pinus > Pinus taeda. The sequence continues at coordinate 57,403 of APFE030977774.1, read as the reverse complement.
TAAATCTCGATCCATCCATTCATCAAAACATCCTCTGAGGGTGCAGAAGTGCATGTTCCGAGGACAAGTTTTTTGACAAATCTCTGGACCCTTCTCTAAATGCATGAGAAGGGTTAAAATACTACTTCCTAATTCTAATAATAGTGTTTTTACAAAATTTTAGGATACGGTTTTCAAATGACTGTCCTTTTTCTTATCTAAAATAAAAAGAAACAACAAACTTCTAAAAATAAGCTACTTCTGAATTTGGTCCTTAAAACTGAAAGTGTTCATCATGGACTTGAGAAGAGTCGGTTGGCCGACTTTTGCGCTGAGCTGGGCTGCGAAAGCAGAATCTATGAGAGCTGGCACTATTTTCTCGGCTGAGTTTATGATGCATTTCACAGTCATCCATTGATTGTGTGGCTTGACTAAGTATGCCCAGTAACACTCCCAATTTAACATGTTCAATGCCTGGATCGCTTTTCCCTTTTCCTGCGCCTTCTGCTTCCATTCTACCTCCAGTTTTGATTTATTTGGTAGGTACCCCGGGGTGGTTTCTGCGATTAAGTTGGCCCTATGTAAATTCTCATTTACACAGTCGATAAGAATTTTTGCCTGCGTAGCCGCTGTCTCCACTGCCTATTCTGCCTGCCTGATTTGATCGTCCCATTTGTTAAAGAGCAATTCCTTATGACTCTCGTTTATTCTGGGTGCATTTGCTCTTTTCTTTTCATCTTTATCACACATCATTCTATGCAGGGATAAGATAAGTCCATGACAAATCTGACAGAAGTACGGGACAAACTGGGAATCCCATAACATCTTATGATAAACATGTAGAGGTAATGGGTTCTGGGTAGTCCATTTCCAACCCATAGTGTGGAATTTAGACACACAGCAAACAGAATCCAAAATATAGGCAGACAGATAAAAAGGAGGATAGACCCTTTGAGACAAGGATATTTTAGACCGGTAATTCATAACAACTGTGTATAGATTATCAGAGAATATCTTGGCCCAATCCACGATATCGGCGTTGGTGGTAGCGTCTATGAGTGGTAGCCATTCAGACGAAAATTTATTGATGTCCGGCATCCCAAACAGTCTACAAAGCATGGCCGCAGCAAAACAATACGGAGAGGTGAGGGAACCAGTGCTATACATACCATTTTTGTCCTTTTTGAGCGACTCCTCCTTTCTAGTCCAATCTCTAGTGGTCTCTGCCAGGTTTGGGTTCTCTGCTGCAAATTTCTTGAAAAATTGTGCATTATAGGTAGTATGAGGTTCAGGAAGATGATACATAAGCTTTAAGTCTTGTGTGGCGAATGATCCTATGAGCCCATGTCCTTGAACCTTGAATTGTCTGTCGTGTAACTCTGCATTGTCAAGTATCCACTTGATCATATCTGTATATGGTAAAATTTTGGGTCTAGCTGCTATTCGGTTAAGAAATGAACATGCCAGATCCTCTAAGGATGCCTCGGAAGAGTTTTGTGAACCCGCGGCAGTATCAACCTTCATTACTCTAGGATTTTCTTCCTCCAGCAGCCTATATATGCCTTCCCATGTCGAAATTCCTGCGTCTCTGTTGCAGGCAGTGTCTGTATACAAAGGCACCATCTCCTTCGTCTTTTCCTTCACCTCGGAGCCCTGAGCCTTATGTTTCTTTCCCATCTGCTCCTGAGTTCGGCTTTGAATCTTCTTAGCTCTTCGTTCCTGTAGATTACGAGTGAAGTGGAAATGACTGATTAAGAAAGGTGATGGGAGAGTTTTAAATGCAACAGATATATCAAATATGCCACTTTACGTGAAGTAATTCTTTACAAAAGCACGTGTCTTCATTTCATTTAATAACTGACAACTAATTCATTTAATATCATTAAAAGCGCATGATCTTGGGTCAGATTATGGTAAGTAGCTTTTCTTTGAATGGCGCGCCCGAAGGATTCGTGATTAAGTGATTCATGATTTTCTTACGTAGCATCGAAGATCGTGTCATCGCAAATCGTGCCATCCCAAATCGCAAGATCGCAGTGATCGCAACGTCGAAGGTCACAACATCACAGGTCGCAAAAGTTTAATGTTTGCCAAATATTTCCAGTTTATTTCTGCGATATGCGATCTTGCGATCGATGTTATCGTAGATTGGTAGACCTTGAGGTTTTTCCTTATGAGCATTACTTCATTGCGATGCGATGTTATGCTTAACACGGGGGCCTTGCGCATACCAATATTATAGGGGAATGAAGGCATTTCCTATCTTTTTGCAACGCAATTTTTTAAAGACCTTTACCTTATCGTAAACTTAGGTTAAAAAATATTCGAAATACCTTTCTAAGCTTACGATGGTAACCTTATTTTGAAGAAAGAAAAACTTGATTTTTCTCAAAAATTAAACTAAGGGTCCCTATTCATTTAGTATTTTGGTCAACACTTGAATGAACAAGGGGGGTTGTTGCTGGCCACAACAACTTCATGATTCCCTTCTACCTCTAGAATGTTAATATTTCTTGGATCTTCATCCTCCTCTTTAGCGGTTACATTATAGTATTCTAGTGCATGGCGCAGCTAGGTGCTCCAATTTGGTTGGGTCCACTCCATATGTTCTTGCAGTGTTCTAAAGATAACTGCCTTAATCTCTTATAGAGCTTCATCGATGCTTGCAAAGCCATCTTCAAATTTTAAGGTCAATAAGAAACCTTCCCTCATAATATCCCACTCCGTGATGCCATGGCGAAGCTCTGTTTCTAGATACTAGTTAATGGGAATTGTGCCGAAAGTATGGTAGAATATGTGTACCCACTATGGCTGCAGTTTTGTCCCCCATGCTTTAGTCCATTTTGCTAGGTGATTGCGTAGATCATCCCTTCCGTTATATTTCTCCGTCAATCTAGTGTTAGGACACCCAAATCGTAGTCTCATCATTCTTCTGTAATGTCACCATCCATAAAAACTATCTTTATGCGTACCCCACCATCGTGCAGGAGTAGCGTGCAGGGCTAATTCTAATGCTTGGAAGTGGTGATCCTCAGTGACTTCATTCTCAAATTCATCCAAAAACTTATCTACATCAGTTAAACCATTATAATAGGGTAGTTTCCTTACCTCTAATGAGAAACAATGTAGCGACTTCGTCATCATATTGCATCGCTGTGTAGATACTCCATGCAAACGATTCTGCCAATGCTCCAACTCTTCGTCTGAATCAGAGGTGCAGGAACTCTTCTGGTCCCATGCAATCTGTCCATCTGTTGTTGGATTGATCCAGTCCCGATCTCGTGCTATTATTTTGTAGATTTGATCTAGTTCATCATCACTTTCTTCATAATCATGGACTAGTTCAGTATAGCGTGCCCCTTCTGTAGGGTCCAACGGTACTACAACCTGGAGTGACTTCCTTTCAAATGACATTGTTCTCTTCTTTAGATTGATGACCCCATTCATATTAATGGCCCAGTCAATTCCTAGGAGCATGGGGTATGGGTTACTGTCATCAACGATCTCTATAACCTCAAAATTGGTCATCATGCTTGCACCTTCTATATCAACCATTACTCCATATAATCTTCCCATGGGGATGATCTTCTCTTGGTTCGCCATTCTAAGCTAAATCAAAGACCACTACAATGTAGGTCTTCCCATCCTTTCCCATGTTTGTTTTGGCAAAACGTTCACATCAGGCCCCAAGTCCAAGATGGCCTGGTCCATCTTGTAATCACCTATCTGCACGATGAGCCTCATCTTGCGCCTGGTTCTTGCCTTATGTTTTCCAATCTTTCTGACCACCCAGTGTCCATCTGGGACCTTTTCTTTGCAGAGTGGTAACCAACTGTGCCTTCTTTATATTGTCATCAGTAATTTGTTGTGTTGTCCATACAACGTTTGCAACCAAAACTACTCTTTATCTTCACTCCCTATGCCTTTGAAAATTGGAAACTTCATCATGTTCACCATGTTGAATGGTGGTGGTGGAGGTGGAGGTGTGGATGAAGGCATATGCGGTGGAGGTGGAATGGATGGATGATTTACTCGACGAATCCCCTGAATGATTAGCTGAACAACACTTCATGGCAGATTCTGTTCCATATCTTCGTCGTCACTTAAAGGAGTTCCAATCAATGGACTATACGCTGGTCCCGATCCTTCACGATTTCTAAAGAATTATCCACTTTGCATAGCTCTGAACATCAAGGCAATGGAATTACCCGTTTTTCACACAACAACATTTTAATCCAAGTATTCAATGATCTTAAATGCTTACCTCGCGGTCCCTTGAAAAATTTTCACTTCGATTTGCTGTAGCTGACTGAGGTATCAACTTCAAATTCTATAACAAATCCTCTCAAAATTTGATTGAGCCAATGATCAATAGCCCACACGATCTTGTTTTCAGAGGTTTCTAGCTGTCGCACTAGTTCTGGGGTCCATACTAGAGGGCTATCGAGCTTCCACCTTCTTTGGCTATCTGTCAATTTAGCCAACCATTCATACAGTTCAATGGGGAAGGTGTAGAAGAAGATGTTATGTATCTATGTATACAGATACATGTTCAACTTCTTTTGAGATGCGTACATTCCTGTTTTCTTGCGCTGCGAACTCGTGAATCTTCCAGTCCAACCACTATTCAATTTCCTTTTTGGCTAGATTCCAATGATGCGACATCACACATACCTTTCAATCAGATCTCAGTCCTGACAACAGAACCATTTTTTGGCTTAGTGGGTCTTGACCCAGGTTCAGAGTTAGTTGTGCCAACCAACAAATCCCTACACTACTGGCCCTTTCGGCAACAACCCACGTAGCCTAGGCTACATTCTCACCCGAAGCAGTATGGGGGGATGCAAGAACCAAGTTTCTGCATCCAGAGACTAGTGTGATGTATTTTAGCACCTTGGATCTGCCTTCGCATAGATCGATACCCTCTTCGGGCACACTGTTGCAACTCTGTCAAGATGGCCTTCAGACCTTCATGAAGGTCTACGATCAGTCTTTATGGACCTTTAACAATCAATTTATCTACTTATGCGCATCAGAAATCTGTCCTAAATGAGGGTTCGAGCATATTTACTTAAGTTATTAGTAAACATCAGGGAATTCATCATAGTCTTTGTGAAAATACATAAACATGCTTTGCATACATCAGTAACAGTTATTCAACAGAATCATGCAACATTCAATCAATATTCCATAAAACACATCATTCATTGACAACATATATCATAAACATAAGTAAACAAAAATATGCAGTAATTCTTCAGAAACTATCTTTATTGATCTTCAATTCAGGATTACAAACCCAAAACTACCCTGCACACTCAACTGCGGACTCTACCTAGGCCTCTGTGCACTCAGTTGTAGAGCCTTTCTTCTCCCATCTGACCCACTTCTCTTTGCTATCACTTCTAAGACTCCATTCCTTATCATCCAAAAACATATTTAGACTCTCTAAGAAACACCTATTTATAGAATTTTGCATACAATGTCATGGTCTGTGGACCATGATTGGATCTCAAAACCAACTCAAACTTTACATAAAACAAGGGGCTAAACACCTTGGACTCCTAATCATCTACGCGTCCCGCATACACAAATCGCAGGGACTTTACATTAGTTACAAAAATGTATCAAAACTTGGGTTATCTTAAACCCAAAATTGACCCAGGGGGACCCCATCCCAACACAAGGTCACATCAATGAGGGCTAAGACTGCATAGTGCATAGCTCAGTCAGGGCCTAGTGAAGCTAAGTTGCGCGATTGGGAATATTTTCCGAAAATGGCTAAGTTTGGGGAGGGAGTTGGATTCATGATGAACTTGACTTTGTAAGCACACACTTAGCATACTTTGAAAACACGACAACATAGATCATCAGAACAAACAAACAAATCATTCCCATCTATGTGCCTCTCTCATGACAATATGTGACAAGTGTGACACTTAAGATAGACTTTGGGATGACTGTGACGACACTTATACGAAAACATTCAAGACTTTGTGTAAGAGTGTGACAGATGTTTACATGGTTAGGACAACTCATTTACACAAAAATTATCTTCCAAACCACTTGAAAAGGCTCACAAACATTACATAACAGTTAAACATGCCAAAAGACGAAAAGTAATCCAATAAGCAAAAGGGGCCAAATAACTTCAATAAAGCTTATGGGATGAGCTTAAGTGTTTGCAAAAATCTAGGAAAACAACAAGGAAGGCTTTGAAATTTTAGTTCAAGCCAAAATTTTGGAGGGTGTTACATCAGCTACAACACTTGGTGACACACTAGTTGAATTCTAGCTTCTCTGCCTTGGTTAATTTCTTTTGTGCAAGGCCTTGGTTCCTCAGGTAGTATTGATTCATCGTGTAGATCATTTTGGACTTCCCACTAACCCCATGGCAAAACATGGTTCCCTCTATACCTTCTCAATTGAACACAACATAAGATTCAGTGTAATCATAATGTTTCAAGTTGGGAAGGGTAGTTTAGCTCGTGAGCTTAAGATTTTCAGAGTATAGTTTTTCATCTATGGTGTTTCTCAACTGTAAGTAGGTTTGGACAGTACGTCAATGGAGCCACATAAGACAAAAACATTTCCCCGCTTCCAGTGGGCCCAGAAATTACCCTGCAGGCTTTCTTGTTTCACCTCTTTGTGCACGAAGCCTTTCTCTTATTTCACCTTTATTTATTTCTTTAAAGAAAATTGTGCATCAACACTTATATATTTTGGGCGGAAGAGGGATCTCGACTTAATGAGAGCATGAGAGGTTGTTCCTTCAAAGAAGCATGTAAATATATTTGATTTAGGTTTTCTCATTTAGATTTTCCCCTTCTCCCTTTCTACTAATTGGATAAGCTAGAGAACACCAGAAAAAACTGAGTATAGGCATGAGGTTTCTAGACTAGCCATGGGTTCATGGTTGGACCAAAACTCTCCTTACAAATGTATCATATTTTCCATCGGAAATTCATTTACCAAAAGATGTAACTAACACAAGGAAGATGGACAGAAGGCTAGCCAAATATTGTAGTGTAACATGACTCTTTAGAATTTATCCACACATACACTTAGAAGCTACAACGTAGTCAGGCACAACACTTATTTATATGGAAAAAACAAAAAAAAAATTCAAGCAAAGAAACAAATAACAAACAAGAAAAGACTATGTACATAGTGTGGGGCTATGTACATAGAGAGTCAATCTTCTCGTCAAGTGATTGAAGATGATACGTGTGTTCTCCAAGCTTCTCATGTACTGTGTATGGTCCAATCCACAGGGGATGAAACTTAGTGTATTTGCCTTTGTCCTCGTGGGATTTATCCCACTTTACGACTAAGTCACCCACACTAAAGTTATTTTTCCCTGCAAAATTTCTATCAAATCACCTCTTGATATGACTCAGGTGAATTAAGAATGTTTCTTTAGCTTTCATCCTTTCTTCCTGTAGCTTGTGCAAAGTTTCCATATTACATTGAACTAAAATACATGGCTTGCCTTGGGACTCTTGGGATAGTTGGAGAGTGAGCAAGTAGATGTTCGGCAAGAGGATGGATTTTTTTTTTACACCAGGAAGTAATGGGAGGTGTTCAGAGAAGGTTCAGGCATGACTCGGTTAGCCTATAAGGCATTCACCAAAGTAGAGTGCCAGTTTCACTGTTCAGAGAATATGGTCTTTGTGATGATACATATGAGGTTCTTGTTCATGGATTCAGCAAGACCATTCCCCTGCAGATAATAATTAGCTGAATGTTTCAATATAATACCATTTTCAAATGCAAAATCATAAAGTCTTAACGATGAAAAATATGTTGCATAGTAAAAAACAAGTGACGTAAGAACTCCAAACCTGGAGATGATGTTCCGGTGCAGAAAGATGGTGACTTCCCAAGCGTTCACCTATTTTAGTGGAACTACCTCTATCTACTGTGTGAAATAGTCTGTAGCAGTTAGGATATAGCGGTGTTGTTTCGATGAGTGCAGGAAACTTTCCCCAATGATATCCAAGCCCCATTTTTGAAAATGTTCTTCCACCACAACGAGCGACTAACTTTTGATTTATGTTGGCACACCTTTCACAGACTGGATACTTGTGGGCATAAGCATGAGCATCTTGGAATAATGTAGGCTAGTAAAAGTCGGGCCACATAACCTTATGTCTTGTAGTGTTTCCTACAAATTGTCCCCCGACTGGTCCATCATAGAGATCACATAATACCTTTTCTGAATCGTGTGTCTCCAAACACCTAAGTAGTACTCCATTGCGGTGCTCCCTGAACAACACTCCATGCACCAATTGATATGATAATGCTTTAATTCAGAGTGCCCCGTTCTGTCATGCGGAGAAGTGAGAGGGCACTGTGCCATGCTCAAGGTATTGGTGCACATCCGTGTACCAAGAGTCTATGTCCATAGTGGGGGTGGCTCGCTTAACGTTGTACATTTCAATCTCTTTCTCCCATCTTGCGATCTCTTCTTCTTCATGTTTTGTGTTTATTGCCTCTGCTGCTAATTGGAAAAGACCATGACCCTTGATTGTGTGAACTGGCTTGATGTCTAGATCATATTGTTGTAACCCGATAATCCAGTTCACCATCCTTTCACCCAACTCTTGATGAACAAGCAATGATCTGACTGTTGGGTGTGGAACAAAGATAGAACAATGGTTCTTTAACAAATAGGGTTTGAAGTGCTTTATCGCCTTGTACACTGCATAAGCTTGTTTTTCCATGGTGGGGTAATTGAGCTGTGGTCCTTGGAGAATTGAAGTCATGAAGGAGATATAGGCCATTAATTTTTCAACTCATCCTTCTGAGTGAGAACAACAAAAAGAGAAATGTTAGAAGCAAAGTGTAGAGAAAGAAGTGTTTAACAAAGTCGGGGTTGTACAACGTGAGTGCTTCTGCTATATCTTGTTCAATATGAGAAAACTCGTGCTTTTCCCTTTTATCCCATTTATAAATTGGGTCTTTCTTCACCATCTCCTGTAGTGGCTTGACAATTTGGGCATAGTTAGAGATGAACTTATAGAGGAAGTTGATCTTCCCCAAGAAGGACTACATGGATTTATTTTTCACTCGGTGGGGAATTTCTGTAATAGTTTTGAGCCTGTCTGGGTCTACCTTGATCCAACTTTTAGCAATGATTTGTCCCATAAGGTTACCTTCAGAAACTGCAAAGATACTCTTCTTGGGATTCAAGGATATCCTGTATTTACGACATTGCTCAAAAAATTTCTTCAGATGGCATAGGTGGTCTAACCTCTGTTTGGAGAATATTGTCACATCATCAAGATAGACCACTACGATTTGTCCAATAATCCCATGAAAGACGATGTCAATCGCATGTTGGAATGTTGCACCAACATTGACTAGCCCAAATGACATTCATCGAAATGCGAACATGCCCCATTTCATCCTGAAAGTAGTTTTTAATATGTTAGGCTCTTCCACAAGAACCTGGTTGTATCTTAAAAATCTATCAAACAAAGAAAACATTATGGCCCCTGATACTATTTGGAGTATTTTATCCATGGACGGCACGAGGTAGTTATCCTTGTCCAAGGCGTGGTTGAGATTCTAGAAATCTACACATAGGCATATCTCCCCAGACTTATTTCTCACAGGAACCAAGTTTGATACCCACATTGAATGTCACAACTTGTAGATGATCTGAGCATCCAACAATTTTCTCAACTCCTTTTGTATGAGGGGCTCAAGTGTTAGATGAACTTTCCTTAGCTTTTTTTGAAATGGCTTGGCCCCTTCCTTGATTGGTATTACATGCTAGATGATTCATGTGTCATATGTCTTGAGTTCATCGTATGTCCACGCGAAGACATCACGATACTTCTTAAATAAGAGGATGAAGGCTTTCCACTCTTGTGGTGTGCAACAAGTACCAAGATTGACATATTTTGGATATTTCTCAGTTCCCAAGATGATTTAATTACGCGACAACGTGGAATTATGGGTATTTTCATTAATGGCCCCCAGAAGTGGTTCTGCAGATCATACAACTTCTCTAATGATACCACACCCATGGGGATTAGGTTCCCTTTACTTGTATTGGTTGTATCATGCAGTGTCTTTTCATGCTCATCCTTGTCGATCACTACGTCTTTGAATGTGTCAGTGTTCACCATGAAATACAGTATCTGTTGGTCGTCATAAAAAATGTGTAAGTTAGTGATATTATCTGGGACAAAAGGTTATACAAAATTTCAATAGAAAAGTTGTCCCTTAAGGGTGACATCCTAGCATAAACATTTTCCAAGGCATCTGCATTTGCATCACGCATTCTTGGAACTAAAATAATATTAAAATATTGGAAGTGAGAGATGAGTCGCCATACCTCTTGTTGATAACTTTTAAGATGATGTGACACACAATGTATAGTGTTACGTACCTAAAGCACCATGATTTTAGAGTCACCTACCACTTTTATATTGGAAAATTTGAGATCGATGGCCCTCTGTAAGCCCAATATGAGTGCTACATACTTTTTCGTGTTATTCACACACTCGAATTCCAAGTGGCTAGAGATCAAAAGTTCTTTGTAGTGGGTATATTAAAACGCAACAAGCTCCAAAGCCTTCTTGTGTCTTGGATCTAACAAAGTACATAGTCCACATATCATATGTACAAGGGTTTCTAACTACACTACTACTACTACTACTACTAATACTAATTGTATAGAGTTCATTATCATTAGTTGGACATGGAAGGAGATCCAACTGTGTGTGTGGTGGAACTAGGGATGGCTCTGCAAGATGGCACCCCAACTGTGTCTCTAGAAAATAATAGCCAAATAATAGTTTTGTGAAAACCATTGGCTTGTTATGTCCGTTCAAGGGAGTCACCTTGTGCTTCATGTATCTCTCTGGATCTACCTGGATCTAATTGTTCCTACCCTTGTACGGAACCCATAGGTGTGACCAGTCTATGGAAAAGTAACTTTGAAGCTTGCTTGACCAGTCTCTGCTCAGTAACACTATGTATGCTTCTAGAAGTTCCACAATCACTATGTTGATACATTGGTGAACTCATTCATCATATGGTAAATAGATGATGACATCCCTGAGTTCACCAATTTCCTGGAAATGAGTTCTATCGAACTGAATAATTTTTGCATCTATCTTTTCCCATTTAACATTGATCTTCTTGGGAACAAATAGTGGCATGACATTCACCGATGCACCTGAATCAACCAAGCAATTATGTACATTGAAATCGAAGATTTCGAATGTTAACAAGAATAGTGGTCAGAGTGTGTTTGCATCAATTGTGAGTGCATTAAGTACATATGCGAGAGCATAAGGAGGCTTAATAGATCCCTTGTCCGAAGAGGTAGAATTACCTGAAGAGGTTTTCCCGAGTGCATGTAGAAGGATGTACCACTAGCTCAGTGATATTTGTAGGTTCGAACATGGAGATGTTTGCATGGACCTTCTTCATATCGTCTACAATGTTATAATCCATGGGGAGTAGACTAACCGAGGTGTCTGGGGATGGAACTTGTTTTGTGGTTTCAGGAAACTTTTCATTGAGACTACTTTCCCAGACTTTCTTTGAGTGTTCTTTGTTGAGTTAGCTGGAGGATTGATTTTCCTTTACAAATTTTCTTTGAATTTTTGTTTCGAAACCTCAATCATAGTGGTCAGCCCTTGGCTTCTTAAGTTGTATCGATTTCTTTTCTTCTGGGTGGAACCATCACTCAGGGGATTCTTATTAGCAGTTCTTTTGGGTTGTGAGAACACAATGATACATGTTCACTGCATGACTAATGCTTGGAGCTTCATCGGCTGCAACAACTTCTTCCTTCTCTTAATCCATCTTAGCCAGCTCCTCAACCATGACTAAGTCAACAAACTACGCAACCATTTTGATCATGAGTTGGATCCACTATGGGCACATCTTCTCTAAATGATGCTCATTATGAAATGTGCAATATGAATCTATGCCAATTTTTTCAATATTCAGTACAACATTTGAACTCTGTGTAGACATTTTCAGTTGATTGTTGTTGCTGCCAAACATTAAATTCCTTCTTAATAGAAACTTGGGGGGCTTTCTTCTCACAATAGTCTCACTTTTCCTTTGTTTGAGTTCAACCATTTCAGTCGTCAGGGACTTCATGGCAGGGAAAATTTTGAGAACCCCCCCTAAATTATATATAATATAAATGGGCGAATCTCCAGGTATATAGGAAAAATGAAAGGCGAATTTATCAATAATATGAATATGTATATATAATTTTTTGGCGAATCTCTCACCAGGCATGGCGAATATTTTACTCAATTATAAAATCTTGTAAGGTCTGGGTGAGTCTTTCACTAAATAATAAAACTTTGTAAAGTCCTAGTGAATTTGAGCATTGTGAACTCTCAGAATATTATATCTAACGCTTATATACTTTTAAACTCATATAGAAATTTTCTTTTAAATCTCAAATAAATAAGAGAATTCACAATTATCTAGGATCTGCGAATCAGATAGATGTAAGTGTTTTATATGTAAAAGAAAATGATTATTTAAATTTCAAAAATATATTGCATTTTCATATACGTAAAGGGAAAATGATTATTTAAATTTTAAGGATACATTTTATTACTTTGGGTGAAGAATGATATATAAAATTTAAATTAATTTTTTCCTAAATAATGTTTTATAAATATGTTTGAATTTTGATTTTTTTTTCTAAACATACAAATATTATTAGGGTCAAAATTTTGTAACAGTTGGTATGTAACGTAATGTAATGTGAATGATAGAGATCTTGCGATCCATGTGGAAGCAAACCTTTGAGGTGACGCTGACGGTGGTTAAAATATACCCTTATCTTGAGTATTAGATTAATCCAATTAGTTATTTCTCTTACACCCCAAAAATTTTTACCCATTCTTCTGACCCACTAATTTTTTCTCTTTGTTATCGCATCACCATAACTGAAATTTTAATTGTAAATTCAGATAATCAATATTTTCCCTTAAAATGTACTGATGTTTCAATTGTAAATTTAAATAACCAATATTTACCATGACATAAGTGATTTAATATACTTTTTTGTGATACCACCATAACTGAAATTTCAAATGTAAATTTAGATAGCCAATATTTACTATGCCATAAGTCTATTAATATATTTTTTTGTAAATTTTGTAGGATTACATCTTTATCATGTCCAACTTCTCACTGCTCAAGATTTGAACGCTAGAATTACGGTTCGGTGAGACTTCACTTCCACAACCATTGCCAATTGAGCTACCTTAAATGATGAGACTTCATTTCCATGGCCATTGCTAATTAAGCTACCCAAACAATGAGACTTCATTTCCACAACCCAATAATATACTTATTTAATTAAAACATGTACGTATAGCTGACCGAATAATGTATTTATTTAAATCTAACTAACCCAATAATATACTTGTTTAAATCTAACAAACAATAAGTATATACCCCACATTAACGTAACTATAGCCTGACCCCAGCCTTGGGTCTATAGCCTGGTAAATATGTATCGCCGTAAATTTCAGCTCCTCACTCATGAAGTTAACTCGTTTGATGTATATCGTTTGATGTATATCGTACAAGCAGACATGCCTCTGCATTAAAATATAATATGTATACTGTGTCTATGAAAAGGAACCCTAAGATCGACTGTATTATTTTCTTACGTTTACGCGATCATTTTGATATTATCATTACTGCATCGATAATATTTAAGCACTCTGTACTATAACATCCTCGATGTTGAAGGTATAAAAGATGACCTCTATCATTAGTTCGTATGTGTGATTTTTAGTGGCATTGCCATGTTTGAAGATACACAACTGATATCTCTGTTTTATATGTCTAATTTTTACAGATAAATGTTTGAAGGTATACAATTGACATCTCTGTTTTATGTCTAATTTTTACAGATAAATGTTTGAAGATACACATCTGACATCTCTGTTTTATATGTCTAATTCTTATAGATATTGCATCGTTTGAAGGAATAAAAAATGTAAACCAACTTATGGAGGACATTAAGTAAACCAAACGAACATTGCCAGAAAATGGTGAACTGGGAGATGAACCAGAAGGAAAGGTCCATCCGTTACTGTAATTATTATTATGATTACATTTACTGCCTTATTTATTTGCAGAGAAAGGGAGCCCTATCTTCCGATTAGAATGCATATATACATATGCATTCAAAGTTGCAGTGAATGTGCGTGAAATGCATGGGTAATATTAATATTCTATTCAACCTGGACACCTGGTATGATGTCCGCCTGATATCGACGGTATGAGCGGGTAGATGATGGAGGCAAAATAAAGGTGTCGCGTTCTCTGTTCCTCATCACTTGTTCAACTTCGTTTTGGTCGATCCTGTAAGCGGCTCTCACCACTTCCTCCGGCATTGCCTTCAAAACCGATTGCCTTCCTGCCAGAGTCGACCGCAAAGAACTGCAATGCATACCAATTTATAGGATGAGTATAATTGCTGAACAGTACATCATATTAGCAGCAGCAGTGGTAATAATTAGGTTATACTTACAGGTCTGACGTTGTGAACGTTATCCACTCCAAACCTTCGTCTCCTGCTTCTCTGATGACTGCGTAGAATTGGGGAATGACGATGAACTGACCCTCTCTCACGCGCCCATTAAACACATTCCTCCCTTCTTCTCCCACCACCTCCATTCTCCCCTCCCCTCTAGTCACGTACATTATTGCGTGTGTGTTCATCCTCCACCATGGAACAGACATTGCTCTCTGCATTCAAATTTCATTCATTTGATTTGGAAATATTAACATTCTCATATATTAATATAAGTGAAGCGGATCAATAAAGGTTATTGCTTACCGGGCGCAGAACAACCCTCTCGGCTCCTAATCTCAAATACTTGAGTACAGGAAGTTTGAAGCGGTTGATTATATTCATCCGTCCCCCATCTCTTACGTAGACATCGGCATCCTGCGGGTTGTCAGCATTGTGCCTTAAACGCAGTTCACACACAAGCTCTTCCATGCCATTCTCCGTTGCAGATGAATTATATTGATGCAATCCACCAGCAACATCATCCCTTTCCCTCTCCCTCTCGTAAGGAGAGCGAGATCGAGATCGAGGGACGGGTAAGCTGAGTCGTCGGCCGCGTTCAACCCTCGCAAAACGTCGTGATCGCTGATTCTGTTGAAGCCTCCTTGCGGTTTCATGATCCACGCCCAACGTTTCAGCCAAAGATCGCGTGCTAAACCCTGCAAACACATTGCTGGCACTTCCACTTCCTCTTCCTTCTTCCTCTCCCTCCTCTTCATGACCAGGGCGACCAGATGATGACCCTTGCCCAGCCAGAGGGTGGGGCTGTACATGTATACATTTTTACCCCCTCAGTCAGCGATAAAAATAAATGAAAGAATTTATAGCATTTGTTAGTTAATTGGTTGGGATACTTACTCGGTAACTCCTGCGGCCCTGATTTTGAGGGTTGGATACGTCCGCAATGGCTACGATTTGGAGAGGCTCGTTGCCATCGTTGTAACACCAGTAGGCTGCTCCTGCAAATATGGCTATTACGTCTCCTCTCCTCACTCGCCTCACTTTCTGACTTGAGTCTTCTTCTTCCTCGCCCTCTTCTTCCCCTCGTCTCTCTGACCTGCGCCTTGATCGCCCTTGAAACGAAGATTCGTCTTCTCTGTAAGTCTCCGGACACCCCGGGAATACAATGCCTAGTCTGCCCTCACCTGCACATGCACATATAGAAGCAATTATAATAATAATAACAAATTTAGGGAATCATGCGACATACAGAAAGAACTTACAAGTTGTATTATTAGAGTACCTCGGTGAACATAAAGCAGCAGAGGGGCGTTGGGATATTGAGGCAGCGACATGGCGCCTCTTTCTATCGTCTTTCTGAAGAAGGCAACGCCTGCGCACTCCAATTCCTCGTTGTCTTCTGGGTTCGACAACTCGAAAGTGCCACCTTCCGATCTTAACGATTCCGATTCAGACGGTTCGTGGGTGCTTAGCCGCCGCAGCCTCCGACATGCTGATGATCTCTCATCATGCCGGTATTCCTCCTCCCGTCCATAACGAAAGCCTCTTCTTCGCTGGGCAGTGACAGCGGATAGCGAAATAAGAAGAAATGAAAAGTAGAGCATCAGAAGCGCTGATCCCACTCTCATCCTTCGCTCCATTTCGGAACCAACGGTTTTGCTGGACGGACTGCTGCTTGCTTTTACTCAATCCAGTGGCTGTGTAGTGTATAATTATGAGTATGAAGTGCTCTTCTTATAGCATGCTGAAGGCGATATGATTAAGGCTATGGTTCCAACAGGGAGACACATGGGCTCCACGGTGTAGGAGAATTTTGTCGCGTGTGCTGCGGCTATCCTCCGGCGTGTCGTCGCAACCCGCCCATGGTGATTAATTGTATGATTTACATCAGCACTGGACTGACCATTTCTTTTGTTTTTTCGTTAGACACTATGATTTATCCACCCCTACATTAAAAGCGTGCGTGACAGTTTAGAATTTGATTTGCCAATATGCTATACAAAGTTTTTGAGACTCCATGGATTATAAATTATTGTCCCCATCTGTGTAAGTCTTAGATACTTTTTATATAGGCTAGGATCATGACCCCAATAATAGTGGTTCAACGATGTGATGAGAAACAAAGAATCAAGATGAACACAAAGGAAAAAAAATTGAAATTGAAAGGCACTAGTGTAAGTTGATAATAGCATCATATTCTTCCTAATTATGGGTAACAACACTAATGTATACACCATTTAGATGGAAAAGTGAATGCAAAGGGAAATAAATGGACCAAGCTATCGAGGTGAGTTTTTTTGGTGTAATAACTTTTGACATTAATGAAACTAATGTAACATAGAGATTAAAGATTCATTTTTTAAAATTTCATGAAAATTAGAAATAGAGTGTACTATTAAGACTTTCTTTGTAATGTTATTGGTTCAAACCTTTGTTTTGTCTTGTGTGACACATGAGAGTTTGAATTGGTATACCTAAAGGCTATAGTGGTAGAGGTTTGTGTAATAACTTGTGCCATCAATTAAACTAATGTCACATAGAGCTTGATGATTCATTTTTTAAAATTCCATGAAAATTGGAAATAGAGTGTACTATTAAGACTCTCTTTGTGTTGCTATTGCTTCAAACCTTTGTTTAGCCTTGTGTGACACATGACAGGTTGAATTTGTATACCTAAAGGCTATAGTGGTAGAGGTCAAAATTGAACCTGTGACATGCAAGTACAAACCCAACCTAGTTGTCAATTTCACCAGTGTACCAAAAGGGTATATTTATTCAAGTATAATCCATTACATGGGTTCTTAAGAAGTTCCACATTAGTTCACCATTAGTATTGGCAAGAGAAAAATGTCCCCTTGTTGAAGAGACGTAAAACCTATGGATAAAAAAATCCACTCATTGGTTGGATATAAACCAATGACAAACAACAAGATAAACATTGTACCTCTTTCACTTATAGTTAATCATATGATTGCATAAATAAATGGGGTAATGAAGCATAAACATACCTTAATTCCGAAGGTTGTATTATGTATCCACAATGTCTTGCTAGATCTAGCTTGGATGATGTTGTTTCACTTAATTACCTTCACAATCATTAGATAAGAATAACCTTCCTTGAGCTTTCATAACATAAAAAATGAAATATTTTATGAATTAAGCTCTAATCTCACAAATTTATCTTAGTTAGATCAACAAAATCACATTTTAAGAAAGATATATCAATGAACATAGTTATTTTTTTATTGGTGGGGTGATGAATGTAGATATAATATTAAATCAGAGACATTTACAAGAAATATTATTTATCTTGAGATAAGTTGTTGTACTCCTAGCTACAAGACATTGAATCCATTCTCCTTAACTACCAACTCACAATATTAAACACGCATTATGTAGAATGACAAAAGAGATCTATGTCCACTTGCCTATCAATATAATTTCCTAGTAAAATTTAGGCCTTCTATGTAGAGTTGGGAATTTAGACTCTCTGAGACCTCTACTACATAATAGAACCATACATAATCATAGGTTTCAGTGCTACAACTTGTTAGTGTCTATGAGTCACCAATGATCAAATGTGCTCTTTCAATGCCAGTTGATAGGGTCCCAGGTAAAATTGTTATAGTTTCAAATAAATTTTCATATAAAATTTGATCATTGGTCAATTCTAAGTCATTACTACTCCCCTCCATACTCAAGGTCATAAAATGTTGTCATGGTCTTGTCATCACTCCTGCGATGGGTCAGCAGAAGAGTGTCTTGGTCATCATATCACTACAAGGTTTCAAAGGTCTTTAATCATGGTTTTAGATATACATTTCGTGTCATGATTAGGTCATATCATCAAAACCATTTAGGATTCATGTCATGACCATAATCATCGTCATGGGAGCTAGTAATTAGGGAAAAAGTGTTCAAGAAATTGTAAGATTACATTTCACCCTTCATAAATATGTAACCTTGCCTAATAAAGTGATAAAATTGTAGTACACTATCCTATTATTTCATTTTTCAAAAAAGACATGTGATGTCACTCCATGACCAAAGAAAAAAATTGACTTTTCAAGCAATAAAAAGAGCATTTAAGGATTCAAACACATCATTTTATCTTCTTAGATCTCCTATCCACCCTTGAAATCCACTTCAACAATCAGAGCCTTCACCATTCCATCCTTAAGCCCTAAACAACTAGCACGTTGTGTTTCTACCTTTGCATGTTGCGCTTCTGCTAACTCTTTTTGTTTTTTGTTTTTAGAGACTAAAGGAGCAAATAAAAGGTCAAGTTAGCATTCTATAGGTTCAATATACTCAAATCAACTAAGTATAACTTTCATCAACTCTCATTCCATGATTTTTCTTCAGCAAATGGTGAAATCCCTCTCCTAGGGTTTTCGCTGCGTTTTTGGCTTTCCTTCATGTTTGCTTCAGTTCAATAGGAAAACCCCTAGTTTTCGTGCCCCCACACCTTTATACATACTTCATACACCTCCCATAATAATTTCCCACATTCCTCCCCCTCATTTCCTTCATTTTTCTCTAAAACCCTAGCCTACACTGTGTTTTTGAGTTTTTCCATCTACCCCTCACCCATTTCAATGGATTCCACTTCCCTAGCCTCCCTAACAGCTACCCCTACCCCCTAGAATTTTCCCACAAATTTCCCTAATCCCTATCCCCTTCATTCGCTTCCACAAAACTAGTTGTCCCTTTTCCCTTGTTTTCCTAATTCTACCCTACCCTTTCCTCCTACCAAAGCTGGGGTTTCTATCATGAAAACAAACACCATGGAAAATGAGAAGAAGAAGTGAAATAAGGGGGGTCCTATCTATAGATTTGAACCATCCAATGTGAAAGAGATCAATGATTCATCATTCATAAAGCAATCATTTGAAGATGTTGGATGCCTAGGGTTTTGTGAAAGAATACAAGAGGTGGGATGCCTTGCTAAGTTGACCAACCTATTTTCCACCAATTTCAGGAGGGATAAGGCCACAATAGCAGGGATTGAATTCATCATATCAGCAGATGCCACAGCTTCAGCCACAGATATCCCTAACCAAGGAGAGACTTGGTTTAAAGGGATGGATTTGGACAATGAAAACTACAAGGTCTTCTTGAAAATGCACTATAAAGATGCTCCCATAGACATTTTTCCTTTCAGATAGTTGCTAGATAGATATGCCCCATTGATGAAGATGATCATGAAATATTTTACTTGTGAAGGGAGATTTTCTAGATTGTATCAGTATCACATAAGGTTGTTGGTGCACTTCACTCCCATCAAACCATTGAACTTGCCTCATTACTTATTTAGAAGCTTAGTCAAGATGAATGAGAAAGTACAAAGAAAATGGAGAGATAACCAGGAAATTTTATTTCATCATGGTTTGGTCAAAATCATATTTGTTCATCAGCGTTCACAAATTAATATATCATGGGAGACATTCATGCAATCAATTGCCTTTATGCCTACCACTAGTAAACCTACCAATCAAAGCAATCCATCAACATCATGTTATAGACATATTTGGGCACTTCAACCCCAATCTTATATGTTGATAAAATAGGTCTCCTTAACCCCTAAAAGTGTTGTTTCATACCCTAAAGGATCATGGTCAATTGATTACATCATTCCCCAAAAGTTCCACCTGAAAAACCACTAAGAAGTAGCCAAAACAGGACCATACTGACTGCTCCACTATTAGGGTGCGATGCATACTGACTGCTACACTAGCCAGGTGTGATGCATACCGATGAGGCCTTTTGTAGGGTGCGATGAGTGAGGATGGACAAA
Source organism: Pinus taeda (assembly GCA_000404065.3). Lineage (NCBI taxonomy): Eukaryota > Viridiplantae > Streptophyta > Pinopsida > Pinales > Pinaceae > Pinus > Pinus taeda. The sequence continues at coordinate 37,082 of APFE030977774.1, read as the reverse complement.
TTTCCAAGGTAGTTTGCTAAGTGGATGCTCATGGAATCTTCTAGAAACTTCTCTTATGACACTTGCCTCTCTGAATTCGCCCAGGGATGAGTAAGAGATCCAAGAAATATCCAAGTGGAACCCAGAAAAACAAGTGGAATGACACTAATCAAAAACCCAGAGATGACTCACACCCTTGCACACATCTATAAATGGATCCCTAATCTGGGAGTTCTGGAGGCTGGAATTTTGTAATTTGCAAGGAAGTGCTAATAGTTTGTCTTTGAGAAGGAGCATTGTTTTGTTGGTTGATCTTGATTTTCATGAGATGAAGAGGGCTTTGATGCTGGGAGGATGATGCTGGATCAGATAGCTGGGTTGTAATTCTCCCTTCATATTTAATAAAGTTCTTTGAGTTTTCCTCCATACAATTGTGTATTTGTGAATGTTGTTGTTTGTGAATGTCATTGTAAGTTCATTGTACTTATGATGCTGCAATGTTTATGATATTATAGATCAAGATGTTTTGATGGTGTTTTATTACTTTGTTTCTATAGGTATTCTCTAATCAGGATAAGTAGGAGAGGAGTTGCAAGCTCTATCAAGGGGGAGAGAGATCAAGCAAGGAGTCAAGCGGAAGATCCAGGTTGGTTCCTTTTCCCCTCTCTTATCTATCATACATAGAGGAAATCCCAAATTGCTTTGATTGTTTGTTTCTAGGATAGCTGCCAATCCTAGAGGGATAGCAGATAAAAAAGACACTAGTTTTCCGGGAAACACTAACAGGTGCAATCAACAAAATTAAGCATATGGATATCATACTTATCTGATAATCGCTCAGAACCATTTTTCTGTCATGTCATTTGTTGCATTATCATCTATTAGTTCATAGATACATTATCCATTCATTTATAACTAAAACACGTTGAGAGCCATACATAGTTGTTGTAACAAAACATACATATAACCAACATAGTGATTATAGAAATACCATAAATATATCAGCCATGTAATCCACATATAAATAAATACATTTACACATGAAAACCAAGGGAATGAAATTCTGATTAACGAATGCAAAAACCAACAAGAGATGGGACTACCACGTTCCACCTAATCATAAAATGGGTGAGCCAAATATCTCTTCATCCATTCACCCCTGTGCCATATTCCAAGCATGAATGTGGGATTCAAACCAAAAGAACCAACCAGGGCATACTTAGGCTAAACCACCTCACCATCATCAATTGAAACCAGGCTTTACCGTAATCCATCCTCGATCACTAGGCCAACACAATGAACAGATCATAATAGACTTTATCATGATCTCCACCCTATCACTAGGAAAAACAAGCATGGATGCCACTATATTTCTCCACCTACACCATGAGGAAATTTCTTGTTTCCTAGTCTCTCAATATTTACTGCGATCCAAACTTGGATCACTAGGCCCTAAACTGAGATCCACTCTCTAGGCTTTACCGTATATCCCAAACCCAAGATTACTAGTCCCAATGGAGAGAAAACTACCTCTTGTCTTTATCATATATCTTGGCATTCACCATCAATGATTCCTAGGCCCACTAAGACAAGACAATCCTAGCTTTAAGGAAACCCATAGTTTGGCTCAAGGGTCACTAGGCCAGTGGCTTTATTGTGATCCACACTCTGAGCCATGTTCTCTATCATTTAGAGATCCACCTCACTCAACTTTGAATCCATCTGACAATCCAACTTAACCAAAACATGAGAACCCCATCACACCATGGTTATTTGGAAATGGAAGGACTAGGCTGCAAAATAATGTTACACCTAGAAAAACCCATGCCACAATAGCAAAAGAACCACATGAAATTTCATTCATGAGAAATCTAGTAAGGAGAATACACATGCAAATCGATACCTGCGATGAATCTTGTTGTAGCTACTTGATCCTACTTTTTCCTTTCTTGCTCCAATGCTAAAGTGCTCCAAGAAAAATCTAAGTGTCCAAGAGTGAGTGAGTGAGTGAGAGAGAGAGAGAGAGAGAGAGAGAGAGAGAGAGAGAGAGAGAGAGAATAATGAAAGAGCTCCAAAACTGAACGAACAAAAGGTTACCAACTAATCCTCAGAAGCCTTTTTATGAATGATGCCTCTATTTTCTTCATTTTCAATTATTTGCCTTCATTTTCCCGCTCACATGTAACCTGTGACCTTTCACCTCCTTTTCCTCCTAATTTCCATTATTTTCATAAATAAGTGTGCCAAAAATACCATTTTTCCTTTCCAAAGCCTTGGCTAATTCCCTTAGCCATATACAACCAAATTAGCACCCCTTAGGATTCCTTTCTCAACATTTAGCTTGGAATAATTGTCCCATCAACCATGGTTCTTTATCCTTTATTAACTTTTATAACATCAAATTTTCACTAGGGATATTATAGAGCCCTCCCCCTTGGTGAACACCATCCTTGGTGTTAAACCACACAAGGACCTCAGAAAAACCACTAAAAAGAAAACATACTTCCTGTGGAGCTTTATGACATAGCTCGATGCAGTATTTACAATGATCGCCTTGTTGAAAAGTAAACCATCATGACAACATAACATCATGAAAACACAATGACATGACACCCATTTTTCTTATTGGTGCTTTATAACTTAGCTCATGGAAGTATTTACATCCATATACATATGTACATATAGAAACATCACCAAAACATATAACAATACATATACCAAGATGCGTACCAAAACATATACCAAAACACCATACCAAAATTGCTTTGCCTCAATCGGCAAACAAAGAAGGATACGTAGCCCACATTTGATCCACCATCTTCCATGTAGCGTCATCAGGCCCAAAGTGCTTCCACTACACTTTAACCTACTCGATTTCTCAGTTTCGGAGCATGAACACCTTTTTCTACAATAGACACTGAGGTTTTGACTATAATTCTCCATCTAGTTCCACCTGCAATACATACCAGTGAATCACATGATCAACATCTTTAACATACTTACTAAGAAATGATACATGGAGAACATCATGGAATTTCACTGTCGGAGATAGTGCAAGTTGATAGGCTACTGGCCCAATCCTCTCAATGATATTGATGGGTCCACAAAACTATGGTGCCAACTTGGCACGTCATCCAATATGTAAGGAGCTCTTCCTCGGTTTGATGCACAAATACACATGTTTCCCAACCTAGAACTCCTTGAATAACCTGCTCCTATCTGCATATCTTTTCTTCCTATCCTATGTTGCCTTTGGATTCCTATTTAAAACCTACATTTCCTATTCCATGTATACCAACATATTTGGTTCAATAAATACCCTGTCAACCAAATCACTCCAACTGATAGGATTACTGCAACTCATCCCATATAATCTCTCAAAAGGACTCATCCTCAATGCCTCTTGATAACCATTGTTATAGGCAAACTCAACCAAGGGAATCTACTCCTCCCACTTTTGTTGTTGATGCATCACATACATCCTCAACATGTCCTCTAATGTCCTCTTGACCTTCTCTGTTTTTCCATCTATCTGCAGATAACTCCTTCCAAAACCTAGAAGTGAACATTGCATCCCTATCTGACACAATCTTCTTTAGAACACCATGCAACCTGACCTCATATCTCATGCATACCCGTGCCACATCACTAGCTGAGAATGTAGACTTCACTGGAATGAAGTGTGCAACCTTTGTTAATCTATACACAACAACCATGATGGAATCATGTTGTCTCACTATCTTTGGAAACCCTATGATGAATTCCATGGAAATGACCTTCCATTTCCACTTTGGAATCACGAACGGTTTTAGAAGTCCACCTGGATGCTTACACTCTGCCTTCACATAATGAAAATCAAAACATCTAGCCACAAAATCTACTACATCCCTCTTCAGGTTCGGCCAATAGTAAAATCTCTTCACTGTTGCCAGTGTCTTGTGATAACCTAGGTAAACTAAATAATGTTTCACATGAAACTCTCTCAAGATCACCTTCTTGACCTCACTGCTATGTGACACATATATCATGTCTCTAAATCTAGCCAATTGATCTACTGTAAGAAAATAATCTAAGTCTTGTGCACCTGCACCTATACCTATACATGTACATGTGCATGTATCTGTGCCTCTACCATCCCCTGTACCTGTACCTAAACTCTACTACAACCTATGCATAATAGCCATGTATCTAATGTCCTGCTCACCTACTTGCAAGATCCTATCCTGTAGATATGTCCCATAGGAGCTCATAGTTGCTAAGTGATTTACCCGTATACACCTGCTAAGAGCATCTACCACTATGTTCTCTTTACCTTTGATATAATTGATATCAAAATCGAACTCACTAATCAAAGCCAACCATCAAGACTGCATACAATTCAGATTTGGTTGCTCAAATAAATATTGCAAACCACCGTGATCACTCATCAATGTAAACCTCCTACCCAGAAGATAATGTCTCTGCATCTTCAATGCATGCATAATCAATCCCAAATCAATATCATGCATGGGATAGTCTGTTTGTGCTCATTCATTTTTCGACTCATAACATACCACTTATGCATCCTGCATAGGAACTCCACTAAGTCCTTTCTTGCAAGCATCTGTGCATACCACAAACTCTTTGTCCAGATCTACAATCTTTAAGACTAGTGCATGTGTCAACAACTGCTTGAGCTGCTCAAAACTAGCTTCACACTCCTTTTTCCATTCAAACTTCTTACCTTTCCTTTGCAATGATGTGATAGGATAAGCAATCTGTGAGAAGTTCATGATGAACCTCCTATAGTAACCTGCTAAACCCATGAAATATCTCGCCTTATCCACACTCTTAGGAGCTATCCACTCCATGATGGCCCTTATCTTTTATGGATCTACTGCAAAGACCTCCTTGGAGAAAACATGTCATATGTAGTGTACCTCTGTATGAAAGAAACTACACTTGTTGAGCTTAGCATACAACTGATGTTCTCTCAACAACCTCAACATTGCTGCTAAATGTTCATAAAGCTCTTTCTCATTTTTATCATATAGCAATATATCATCAATGAACAAAATAACAAACTTATCCAAATATGGATGCAACACAATATTCATCAAGCACATAAATGTAGTTGGAGCATTAGTTAAGCCAGATGGAACTACAACAAAATCATAATGCCCATACCCGGTTTGGAAAGTTCTCTTGTAGATTTCCTCCTCTTTGATGCGCACCTGATGGTATCTAGATCTCAAATCAATCTTTGGGAACACTTCTGCTCCCTTCAATTGATCGAACAAGTCATCAGTCTTGAGTAAATGGTACCTTTCCTTGATAGTCACTTTGTTCAACTTCTTGTAGTCAATGCATAATCTGGGAGTTCCATATTTCTTCTTCACAAATAATATCGGTGCACCCCAAGGTGATTCACTTGGCCTAATGTATACCTTGTCCAACATTTCCTTCAATTGCAGCTTTAACTCGACCAAATCAGGTGTGCTCATCCTGTAAGGTTCTTTTGATGCAGGAGCTGCCCCTGACACTAACTCAATAGAAAATTCTACCTCCCTGTGAGGTGGAAACTATGTAATGTCATTAGGAAATACATCTTGAAACTGGTGCAAACTGGGTACCTACTCAAGACATCTGCATCTTCAACCTCCTTACCCTTATCACTATAAATGTGCATTGCGGATAACTTACACCCTTTCCTGCGGCTATTCTTTTCTTGCATAGTTGCAACCATCCTAAATGACGTGGCTTTGTTCTTACCCTGCAAGACTCTTGGTTCTCCATTTTCATCAACACACTCAATGGATTTTTCATAACAATCTACCTTGGTTCTATGAAGATACAACCAATCAATGCCCAACAACATACTATATGATCCCAACAATAATACATTTATATGTGTTGTGGTGGGCATACCATTTAAATCAAATGCATAGCTCTTACTCAATGATGAAATTGCGTCTTTGTACCTATAGCCAACTGCACTAACCAATATTCTGCATGCAATTCTTTACCCAAACCACACTTACCCACCAAGTCAAGCCTAACATAGCTATAATTAGATCTAGGTTCAATCAAAATAGAAATAACTTGATCAAAAAGCTTATCATCCATCTCAATGATAGATGCCTGATGATCTGCATGTTTGCTATCCAAGAAGGCATAGATATGAGGAATGCTCTAACCAACATCCCCAATTGTTTGTGCCTCTTGCACACTATATATATGAGTCCTACCACCCTGATTATGGTGAAAATATCTCTTAATTTTCTCTTTGCCACATGTCCAATACTCCAACCAACCAGTACCAACACCTCTATGTTACTGCTGCAACCCATGTCCCTGCCTAGATGCATTAAAATTTTGTTGTGGTGCCATATTTTATTTCCCATCTACATTATGAGGCCAACTTGTTCTCTTAGGTTTCCATTTACCTTTTCCTTTGTCATTTCCCTTCCATCCTTGGTGAGATTCATTCTTACACTTTGACTGTTCATAGCAATGATTTTGTTTCCCAATGACATCCTCAAGTGGCCGAGGCTCATCATATTCAATTTGATCTCTAAATGCTAATAGTAAACCACTAACAAATCATTAAACTTTAGCCTTATGATATGTAAGATATGGTACATACCTCAACAACTCCAGAAACTTGGTCACATACTCTTCATATGTCATCGACCCCATATTTAGCTCATAGAACTCTTTAGCCTTATTGTCGTAGTACCTTTCTGACATGTACTTCTTCCTGAAAAGCCTCTTGAACTCATGCCAACTCAAATGATCTGTCTTGATGTCTCTGACCCGCTGCACATCTTCCCACCAAATGTTTGTTTTACCTTCTAAGATGAAGATTGCTACTCTGGCCTTCATGTCATTTGTGTAAGCATGCAACTCAAAATAATTTGTTCATCCCAAGTATCGAAGCCTCTACATCTTTCGGCTTCTTCACATCTCCACAAAAATTCGGTGGCTTGACTTTCTTAAACTTATCTAGAAAGTATCCCCTATAACTCCTCCTGTAAGGATGATAATGATCATGATCATGATCTCTATTAGAAAGAGAACTAGAATAGTACCTATATTCATCACCTCTCCTATCTGGAGAATCCAACAATCTATTGTTTCTAATAGTGTCATCTCTATCTGAAATGTGACCATCAAGAGACCTACTTCCATATGCCCCATTAGTTATATGTTCACGTCCATGGATGATCCGAAGTGGCCCTTGTCGCTGCAATTCTAACAAAATCTGAAGAAGTATATCATTAACCTTTGTTTGTTTCTCTTGTGTATGTATGATCATGTAATTATCTACTTTACAACTCCTTATTTTTTCATTCAAGCTTCTCAATGTGTTTGCCAAATCATAAGAGTGCCCCACACAACGTTGCTCATCTGATTCATAGGGAGTTTCTATGTATTCTACCATCTTTCTAGCCATTTGATCTCTTTCCTGCAAGGCATAATATGTCATATAAACCAATTCATAACAAACCAACGTACCTTAGTATAATTTGGGTAGGTTATCTCATTTACAAGATCATCCAAGTCAGCGTGATACATGTATAACTATTACACAACATTTTGTCACTGTATGTGTACTCACCATTCCTTGATCTTGGAGGACCTCTACAATGAACCCTGCATGCTTTGCCTTCATGAAGAAACTCCCATTATGTCCCTCTTCACGAGTAGATCATTTCCCTTTTGCACCATTTCCCTTGAAACTTCTGTTTTGCCCAATTTACAAGACTGATGCTAATGGCCTTTGTCTCCCCCGCGCCGATGTGCAGAGATCAGCACTATTCCCCACACCAACCGGTGCAATTGAGTTGTGTTTCGGTCGCTCTGGTCCTATTATGGTTTTTTTTTTAAATTAGAGCCGAAGCTTCCAACTCTAGAATCTCCGTAATGGAAGTTTGGTAAATGGTTTGGCCGGATGGGGTCGAGGATGATAGTTTGGGATCCTTTCCCCTATAATGATGGAACTACCTCAAGGGATAAGTCCTCCGTTGAGAAGAGGATCCATCTCCCATCCATATTTCCTATATAAACCTCCCTTCTTCCCAAGCACAAATTAGTTAGAGTTTTGGTAGAGTGTGAGTATACTATTTTGGATTAGACAAGCAAGTGTATCCATCTAGTTGTGTGAGGGAGAAGTGTTTGGTTTGCAGTGAAAATTAAAGGGAAGAGCCTTTAAACTATTATTGTTTGAATCCATCATGAAGTGCTAGCAGAAGTGTGCGGTAACATGGTCTTGTCAGAGGAAGACTGCAACGTCAAGACAAATGGTTGTAATCTCTCTTTGATATTAATATATGCAACTATCAATTGATTTCCTACATGCTTTGTAATATTACACATCCATGTCTTAATTCTTCTTGACTCATTAAGTAGGTTGAGTTACAATTTGTCTATTATTATGTTTGTGTGTTGTTATTGTTTACTAGTTTCAAGAGCTTGAAGAGGGAAGTGAGAGATTGCTGGAGTGAGCAAGCGAGGACATCATCAAGCAGGATAAGTGAACAAGAGGTAGGCCCTCTTGATTTATTCTAACCTAAGGAAATCTTCCATAGAATATATATTTTGTGGCTAGATCCATTATCAAGCTAGAGAAATTTGTTTGTGTCTGCACTTATAATTTTACTTCACCAAAAATTGGTGACTCCACTGGGGAGATCCCATCTTTTGTTTGTTTTGGGTTTCATGATTTCGTGAGAACTTTACTAATTTCACGTTTTCCATTTGGTTCTTTTTTTTCTCCTACTTACTGGCCTAAAGTCTAAAATTCATAGTAGCAGATCTGGTCCCGGTTTTGATTTTTTTTCCTTAGTTACCTCAGCCAGTGCGTTTAATCTGATGACAGTTCTGCCAACCAGCGTGAATTGTGGAGGAATAGTCGTGATGAATAGCGTGAATTGTGGAGGAATAGTCGCGCCGACCAGCGTGAATTGCAGAGAAACAGTCGCGCTGACCAGCCTCTGCTGCATGTTGTCAATTAGGTAGTCACACCGAGGCCTGCAAATGAATATTAGGGCTTGACCCCAATCATGGCTAGTGTGTTCTGCTATTATGTTTTTGACCCCGTGAGCCTGTTTGACTATTTTCTCCCTAATTAGGAAGCTACTTTTCATTTGGTTTATCTTTCTTGGTGGCTTGTCATCTTTCTATTTGATTGATTGAGTCATTGAGTGGCTAGCGACACTAGGGCATCTAGTTAGTTGTCCATTCAACAGCTTGTGGACTCATGAAATCCGGTTGTGGGTGTGTTTTCTCCTTGCATTTGTTTTTGGTCCTTTTTATGAGTTTGACATATTTTGCACAAGTTTGAAAAAGTTTCGTTTACTAGCTTGAACATCTCTTTCTGGAATATATTACATTATTGGTCTTGTGTTTGGTAAAGTCAATGTTTCATTGATCTGAATGAACTTGTCTTTTAATGTTTTCATCTGCTTAAAGAGCTCATAGTCTCGAAAACTTTTTCCTTGAAAGGTTGTATGCGAAAAGTTTTTTTTTTTAATTTCATGAGAAAGTATGAAATTATAGCTTGTTTCACTATTATGTTACAATAATTTGCATCTCTTAAAGACTAGAATTGCATCAGCATTTGAAAAAGGAAGAGAAATATTTTTGTTTTGAAAGGATTAATATATAAGTGCTTGTCAGGAAATTAGGAATTGGAATGCATTTTTCATTAGTTTATTTTTTGAAAAGGTGAAGTAATGAAAGATCATTTCATTTTCAGTTCCTTGATTGTTTGCATTTAATTGAGTAGTTTCTACCCTCTCTAGTGTAGGCATTTCATCGAATTGAAAGGGCCTTGTCCCATTTAGTTGCATTATAGGTTTTTTCGAGTAACATTGTTAAGACCTAAAAACTGAAACTTAACTCAAGATCAACTCTAAAATGAATTCAATTAACCTAAGGCACATTTGACATTAACAATCATATCTAGAAGGTCTAGGCTAGAGACGTGTTTTGGTGTCTGTAAACCTAGCAGCTATCGTTAGCTTTGGCATTATATAGCATTAGGTCAAATTTGTGCTCCCCATACTATCAAGTCTATAATGGGAGACCCCACTAAGCTGTAATCCTTTGACCTTTAGGAATCTGAGTCGTCCGCCTTGCGAACATGATACGCCGAACATAGTATTCGAGGAGATTTCTTGCTCATACTTCTTGGTTCACTAGGAGGTATTCTGCATTTCATGGTTGCCTGGTAATCTGTTACGTAACTAGCTTAAGAAAAAGATAGAAAAGGTAGATCAATGCCTTAGAATTCAGCCTCTTCAAGGGGGAAACCTCCTTTACATTACATAAATGAACAATTCTTGGATGATTCAAATGACAAAACCTCCTTTCTATATATAGGAGTGTAAGGAGTCACAATATAACCTAGATGACCTAACAATAATAATATAAAGCCACAAAAATAACACTAGAGGGATTCTATGGGGCACAGTAATAACAAAATGGGGACAATAGGGGCACAACAATATTAATAAGGGGTATAACTACAATATAAATGGGGTAATCACTAGTATTATAGGGACCCAACATGCCCCTCTCCATAAAAAAAAGTGTTTTCCTCAACGCTTGAGTAGTTCTGGATACTTATGTATAAAATTCTCATCCTCCCATGTGGAATCTTCAACGGATAAGTTCTTCCACTTGAAAAGATACTCTGAAATTTATCAATTTCGTAGCTGTCAAGTTCTTGTTTTTCTAACTGCTTTTGGTTCCAATATAATTTTTCCTTCCTCATCAAAATCTGGAAATATAGTTTGAACTGGGAGCTTGTCGCCTATAACCTTCTTTAAACATGAAACATGGAAAACTGGGTGCAATCGAGAAGCTGCAGGAAGCTCCAATTTGTATGCCATAGTACCAATCTTTTGCAACACCTTGTACGGACCATAATACTTTGGTGATAATTTTATTATCCTTCTTAGCTTGCTTGAGGGACATTTGCTTATATGGTTGTAGCCGTAGGAATACCCAATCGCCTACATCAAAACTTCTTTCACTGCGATGTTGATCTGCCTGTTGTTTCATTCTATTCTGTGCCAACACAAGGTTATCCTTTAAGAGTTGGAGGACTTGTTGTTGATGTTCGATGTGATGTTCCACTGCCTGAACCTTAGAATTTTCTCTTAAATATGATGTAATGGATGGTGGTTGATACCCATAAAGTGCCATAAATGGCGTCATTTTTGTTGCTGTATGGAAGGAAGTGTTATACCACCATTCAGCTAGAGGCAACCATTTGACCCATTATGTCTGTTTATCAGAAACAAAGCAACGAAGATATCCTTCCAAACATTTGTTTACTATCTCAGTTTGCCCATCAGATTGAGGATGATAAGATGAGCTATGAGCTAACTGAGTACCAAGACAAGAAATAATTTTGTCCAAAAATTTCCAGTGAAAATGGGATCTCTGTCACTTACAATAATCTTTGGATTTCCATGTAGCTTTTGAATTGTTTCCATAAATGCAGTAGAAACTGTATTGGCTTTAAATGGATGTGATAATGCACAAAAGTGTGCGAACTTGGTAAGTTTGTCAAATACCACCGTGATGACACTCTTTCCCTTAGACTTGGGTAAACCTGTGATAAAATCCATTGAAATCTCCTCCCAACGTTGCTTGGAATGGATAAAGGTTGTAATAGACCCGATGTCTTAATTGCTTCAACTTTATTTTGTTGGCAAACCAAACATTCCGCCATAAACTTTTGAATATCTGATTTAAGGCCATCCCAAAAAAATTCCTCTTAACCCTGTGGTAAGTTTTTAAAAATCCTGAGTGCCCTCCTAAGGGAGAAGTGTGCAATTCCATAATAATCTTTTGTTTTCTAGAATCTTATAAGAGGTAGAAGTGATCTTTTTACCATAACATCATTTTCCCCAGCTAATGGTATCGACCGTACTGGAGATCTTGTGCAACTTTTGAATAAGTTCCCACCTTCCTTTGTCATTTCTTTCAATTCTCCTTACTTTCCGTTATCCAAGTCTGGTTTGGATAATAGAAATGGCGCACAACAATGCTTCACATCCTCATCCTTTCTTGAGAGTGCATCTGCCACCACATTTTGCTTCCCTTTTTTGTAGATGATTTCAAAGTCATAACCCAACATCTTTGTGACCCACTTTTGTTGCTCTTCAGAGGATAATCTTTGTTCTAAAAGTATTTAAGGCTATCATGATCCGTTTTTACCTTGAAGTGTCTTCCCATTAGGTAGGGTCGCCATTTCTTAAGTGCATGGAGTATTGCCAACATTTCCTTCTCATAAATAGCTTTGTGTAAAAACTTTCCCTTGATTAGACGAATTTCAAAAGCAATGGGTCTTTCATCTTGCATTAAAACAACACCAATTCCATTTCCTGAAGCATCACATTCCACAATAAAGGTTTTTGTGAAGTCTAGTGTAGTTGAGACAAGTGCTTGGCACATTGCTTCTTTAAGATGTTCGAAGGCCTTTGTTGCTTCTGGAGTCC
>APFE030977774.1:3102-23222 GCA_000404065.3 Pinus taeda | reverse complement strand
TCTCCCATGGATAGCTTGATATTATGGCACTTTCCAGAGCAATTTATTGTTCTTCCATTTGCAACCATCACTTGACACTCTGTTGCTGGATATAAGAAGCAATTCATTCTTTTGCTACCTTACAATGAATAAAATTGTGAGTACTTCCTGAATCAATCAACACTATTACCTTTTTCTTCTTGATTTGTCCTTCTATCTTGATGGTTGAGGAGTGGTAATTCCCGCCAATGCATTACAAGATATGGTCGGATTCATTTGTTCTTCATCTAGGCTTTATTCCTGGAGTATATCCTCTTCTTTTGACCTTTCTTTGCATCCTTTTCTTCTTCTCTTCACAATCTATGTAGAATAATTTCCTTCTTCAGCACACTTATGACATTTAGTGTATTTACTATACAACTGTAAAAAGTTTTTGCTCTTTTTCTTTCCCAATTGTTGTGGTGTCAACCTTATAGGTTGTGGAAGACTAGCAGCAACAAAACTTCCGTCTTTATAGTTGTGAGTGGTATGCTTCCTGGTTGCCATAATTTTTGCTTTCCATTTTTCTTGCTAACCTGAATGCCTTCTCTAATGAATCAGGTTCCCAAAGGCGAACATCATGTTGGATTTTATCCTTTAAAGACCCTATGAACACATCAATCCTATGCTCCTCTGGAATATCTTTTACCCTTATGTTCAATTTTTGGAACTCCTCAATGTGCTCCATTATTGAACCCTTTTGTTTGAGAGTTATTAATTGACTAAAAAAAGTGTTGCTTTTTGTATCCTCATAATGTGCTATCAATTCTCCCGTAAAAATTGCCCAAGTGATAAATTGTTTACGAGAGCAAAGCCATTGATACCATACAAACTCATTTGGTTCCAAATATAAATTTGCAATACGTACCTTTTGCGTGTTTTGCACATTATTGAGATCGAAAAATTGCTCCATCTGTAATATCCATGTTGCGGGATCCTTGCCATCAAACTTCCTCATATCAATTTTTGGAATATGGTGGGTCTTCAATCCAACAATAGAGTCTATGGAATCATGATTAACATTTCTTTTTTTGTCATCATGAGTTTCCTTTACTACCCTTTCACCATTAGTGACCATTTCTTGTAGCAAATTATTCATATTTATCTTCACTTCGTCCATGTCTGTCTTCAAATCTATCTTCAAATTGTCCATCTTAGCTTCTACACCTTTCTTTAAACCATCCATCTTAGCTTCTACATCTTTCTTTAAACCATCCATCTTAGATTCTGTTCCTTTTTGTGCAAGTGACAATTGTTGCATTTGGTCTCGTAATTTTGATATATCATGTTGCATTTCTTCCTCTTCTTCATGGGTCATGCTAGAGATTTCAGGTTTCCTACTAGGTGTTTTCATTTTCTTTCCTTGGGGCATCAATTATCAATAATAATGCTTTACTATGCCCTTTGAATTCCTTCAAACTAATTTTTCAAACCAATCTTATGCAAAAAAATTGAAAAAACTACACACCTTTTTCACTTTGTAGGAGCCTGATATTGAATCGGATGTATCTTTGTAATTTCGGATCATCCAGTTCTGAAATTGAAATTTGTGGTAGCCCTCTATGTCCTCCTTCCAATGCCACTAGTCTGATCCAAATTGGATTATCCAAGGAAGAGTTATGCGAAATCGCCCACAATGACTTGATTATAGACTAGTTCAGTAGAGCGAACTTGCACGACGTGCCACGAGTCACTGTTTCGACCTTTAGCTCTGAAAAATATATAGAAGAAACTTCAGTCCATCTTCTTTATGAACCTTCTTATGTAATTTCAATCCAATACTCAGAGAAAAAGTTATGAAGATTTTCCCCAGGTCACCTGTTTGGAATGTAATTCAGGAGTCTGCAAAAAGCCCATCTTCCTCAAATCATATCTCCACTAATATAGCGCAAAAAGCTCTGGAATTGTGAACCAATATTTAGCGCGATGTCTTCTCACATGGGTTTCTTTTGCAACTTCTGAAACGTCGCAAAAAAAAGTTATAGCGAAAATTCCACGACGACCTGTTTGGAGTAGCAAAACCCTAGAATCCAAAGCTCTGATAGCAAATGTTATGTAACTAGCTTAAGAAAAAGATAGAAAAGATAGATCAACGCATTAGAATTCAGCCTCTTTGAGGGGGCAACCTCTTTTACATTACATAAATGAACAATTCTTGGATGATTCAAATGACAAAACCTCCTTTCTATATATAGGAGTGTAAGGAGTCACAATATAACCCAGCCGACCTAACAATAATAATATAAAGCCACAAAAATAACAATAGAGGGATTCTATGGGGCATAGTAATAACAAAATGGGGACAATAGGTGCACAACAATATTAATAAGGGGTATAACTACAATAGTAATGGGGTAATCACTAGTATTATAGGGACCCAACATAATCATGTTTACCTAGATCACCTAGAGTAGTCATTTGATCTTTTTGACTCATTAAACTTAAAGGATCATTCTAACACTTGTGCTTTTGAGCTCTTTTCCAATCATAAGTGCTAGAGTCATATTTGTTTCTTTCTTGACTCTTAAAAAATGAAAGAACATCAGTCTTTTATGTGTCTTAATAATTGATTTCCCACGATCCAAAACATCATGTTAGTGTTTTTGACCAAATCGTGAGTTCCCTTAAAAGGACATTTTAAAGCCTTGAAGTTATTTGTTCTATCAACTAAGGCAAGGTCATCGTGGCTGAACCATCTGGTTCACCCAATTCCTCTTCCTCTCCTCCATATGAAAGATTGTTTGAGGAGTCATTTCCTGAGTTATTAAAGTCACTTCAGGACCAAAATGTTGAACTTGCAATTGTTTTGAGTGTTCAATCATTGTCATCTCGTCCTCCACCTACTTTTGATTCAGGGTCATCTGCTGATCTTGGCCCAAAATCTTTGGACAATCCCATTTAAACTCCAAAGAACTCGCCAACCACTGATGCTCAACTTGGACTGGTTATCTATCCTCTGAACCCTCTGTTTGATGTTTTTGAGATATCACCACATTGTCCTTACAGTTCGTATGACCAGCCAGGTGTTCCTTTGGAACTATGCCCCAGTACATGTTCGCCCATTCATCGTCGTCTATTTTCAAACATGGAACCCGAAGGCGATGCTCCAATCACATCGTCAGGTGAGTCTAAAGTTTCTACTCCACACATTGTTGAATGGGAAGAGTTGCAATGGTAGTTTCCCCTCGAGGGTTTCCTTTATTTGGAAGGTATTCCTGCTAGCCTGCCACCTGACTATGTGTCTTTTTGGTGCTTAGTTTCAGGCACACTGAGTGTCTCATCACTCTACCATAATCCTGTATGGGCATCAAGCGTTAGGTCCATTCATCATGAACATGACTTCAAAACCAACCAGGGCAGAAGCAACCCTTGTATACATATCAACAAGGTCAACCCTTGGAGGGGCAGGGTCAAGGTCAAGTCCTACAACAACAGGCCCAAAATCCTCTTGTCCTGGGTCAATGGGTTTAGAATCCTGTTGGCCAAGGGCACTAGGTACAAAACCCCTATGTCCAAGGGCAACAAGTATATCAACCTTATGCACAAGGATTGTAGGTCCAGAACCCCCTTTTTCATGGAAAATAGGCTCAACAGCCCTATGTTCCAGGACAACAGGTCCCATATCCATATGTCCAAGGTCAATAGGCTTAACAACCTTTTAACCCATACGTTGCTTATCAACAACCTGTGCTTGGATAGTTTCAAGGTATTCAAGGCCATAATCCTCCCTATGGTCAAGGTAACCTGCAATAGCGACAGCCTCAGATTCCATATCGCCAAAATCCTTACCAACAGGGATGGGCTCCTCCCTATGGGCTCACTTATTGACCTCCCATGCCTTTTAACACTCAACTACCTTTCGTGGCTACACTTGAGTTGCCAGATGTATCACGCCTTATGAATGATCCAATCCTTCATTCGTCGTACTAGCCTTCAGTGTTGTCCAAGATACCAAGTGATTGCCCAAAGTTCTATGGAAAAGATAAAGAAGATCCTGAGGCCCATGTGATGACATATCACCTCTGGTGCTTTTTGAACTCGTATGTGGATGATTCCATTCGTCTTCATCTCCAATGAACCCTCATGGTTTCCATAGTGAAATGGTACATTGAACTACCTCGAAGTACTTTCCATGACTTTAATTCATTAACCATGGCTTTCCTCATGCATTTTCAGCTGCCAGTTCATTATGAAATGGGCACCTATTTTCTCAAATCACTTAAGCAAGACACTGTGCCGCACATCTCTGATCATATCCATGAATGGAGATGTAGATGTCGCCTGATCAAATTCAAGATAGCTGATCAGTTTATCACTTAATGGTTTACCAAATTATTCGTAGCCCCAATTGCTCGCGATATAGCTATGGGTTGATGCGTCACTAAAGAGTGAGCCATTACCCGTGCCCAGTACTTGGATTTGGTCTACTCTCAGTTTGGCACCTTATACGAGTTGTTACCTAATGCTCCGCGACCATCATCCGATCCTGCAACATCAAATTCACTAACTACTCCTCCCGTTGATGGAGTTATTGGTTCAGTATCCTAGACCCCTGCTAAAAATTCTTCCAAACAGAAGTCGGTCTCGAATGCTACTCCTAATAGTTTGTCTCAAAATCTGCTAGGCCCTAGTAAAACCTCAGAGGTCCACGTTGTCCAGTCTACCGCAATGGACAAATACTCGAAAGGAAAAAATAAAGGCAAAGGAAAAGCTAAAGTCGATGCCCCGAAACAAGGTCCTCCCAAATCGTCTGTTGGAGAATCTTCACAATGGAAACCTAAGTATCCCTTCCACATTTGTGAGGAGGATCACTACACTAAGGATTGTCCTTGACGATCCAAAGTTAGTATCCTAAACCAAAGGGACCCCTGTTGTCCTTAAAGATCCATTTCTGTCTTAGCAGACTTAAATGGTAGACTAACCCCGATTGCTTCTTCTAGATCTCAAGTGTTCATGATGAGCATGCCCATTAATGTGGCTACCTGATCGAAAGATTTTCAAACTCCAGCTTTGGCAACTAGGAAAGAAAAAGAAGTTTCACCTTCTTCTTCTACCCCGAGTTTTGGCCCTCTATAAATTGAGCACCCTAACCCTGATTCCACTATGCAGTCATCCTCTTGAGGTGTGTTGTGGAAATCCTCGTATAATTCCAATGCCCGAGCCGCTCAGTACTACAATATTGTTGAAGATTTGGCTTAGGCACCATTAGCCATGTCGGTTCTTGAGGTACTCCAAAGATGCCCATCACAACAGAAATATTTGTTGTCAACTATCGGGGGAATTGAACCCACCGATTCTAATTTGATATGTTTTGATCTGGAGAACCATGTTCCATGACTCCCTCATTAGATTTCCTTTCTTATTCAGGTAATCATTAACAAGAACACCGTCCACCGAATTGTCATCGATGAAGGTGCTTCCACCTACATCATGTCAACTACACGTTGGAAGGCTATTGGTTCCCCTACACTAAACCTGTCTCTAAACACTTTGGAAGCTTTCCATGGGTGCGATTCACAACCATTCTATGTCTTACCTAACCTCGCCATCAACCTGGAAGGCAAGACAGTGCAAGTCAAAGTAGATATTGTTGACGCCAGTCTCAATTTTAATATTCTACTCGACTGAAGTTGGACTCATGCCATGCATGCCGTGATCTCCTATTTTTTTCACGTGATCTATTTTCCCCATCAAGGGAATATTTTCACAATCAATCAGCTATCTTTATTTTCCTCTTCCTCCTCATATGGCAATGTTCCATACGTCAAGCACTCTAGTGCTCCCTATGAGAGTGTGGGGGTAGGTATCTTCAAAGATTCTGCCTTAATGGGAATTTTTCCACTCCCACCTCCTCATGTTTCCTCTATCAACATGGTCTCGGTCATATCTGATCCCTGGGTCATACCTGCACCTAATCTTATTGATACTTGGGGCGAGGTTATGCCACTTAGTCTGGATGAAGTCAATTACATGGAAATTGTTTCGGCTTCGAACTCTACATCCTTTGATTCTGATATATCAAATACATCTCTCAATATGTACTCTCAATCCACCTAGCTTGGCACTTTGGAATCATCTGATCCCTTAACTGACACCTTCCTCCCTGATGAAGGTATCACAGAAATCATGTCTCTTGAGGAACAACCATGGATTGATACTCATCATCACTCCTCGTTCCTACCTCACATGGCAGTCATGTCTACTGCTTTCAAAGAGTCCTCTTCTCTATTTCCACCAGCGTCTGTTACTCATGAAGTATTCTTGGAAGGAAATTTGGGTAATATTACCCAAATGATGCCAATTGACATTTCTATCAAACCCGATGTTGTTGAACATGTTCATATTGGGGTATCTTGTTCTCCAAATGAGATCAAGACATATACTCATATTTGTTCAGGAATTCCATGATGTGTTTGCATGGTCTTACGAAGAAATGCCTGGCATCGATCCTAGCATTGTGGTGCATGAAATACCAATGTATCCACACGTGGAGCTCGTTCTCCAACGGCTTCACCCAGTGCACCCTAGGAAGGTCGTTGCTATTAAGGGTGAAGTCGAAAATCTTCTCAACGCTGGGTTCATTTATTCCATCCCCCTTATAGAATGGGTGTCCAATATTGTCCCGGTGACTAAAAAAAAAGGCACAATCTGTGCTTGCATGGATTATCGAGATCTTAATCGTGCATATCCTAAAGAAAACTATCCTTCTCCCTTCATTGATCAAATCATTGATGAATGTGATGGGAGTGAGATATTTTCCTTTATGGACAGATTTTATGGTTATAACCAGATTAATATCACACTGGCCGACCAGGAGAAGACAACCTTTATCTACCCATGGGGTACGTTCGCGTACAAGAAGCTCCCTTTCAGCCTCAAAAAATGTTGGAGCCACGTTTCAACAGGAAATGTCCTATGTGTTTCATGATATTCACAACATTGTCTAGCCTTACTTGGATGACCTTCTTACCCATTCGTTTAAGTGCCAAGATCATCCAGATCATCTTCGGTAGATTTTTCTACGCTATAGACACTATAACATTCAGTTATATCCACACAAATGTGTTTTCTGCGTAGAATCAAGAGGACTCCTCGGCTTCATCTTTTCCAAGGACAAAATTCGCCTAGATACGCCAAAATTTGAGGCCATTGTAAATTTACCCCCTCCATCTTCACTGCACCAACTCCGAGCCTACATGGAAAGGCCAAATTTCTTCGTTGTTTTATACCCAACTACGTCGGGCTAGCCACAGGATTTACCTGATTGCTCAAACAAGGAACACCCTTTGCATGGGATGAGATGGCCCAAAAATATTTTGATGATCTTAAGGTCATCCTCATAAATGCTCCTTTGTTGCATCCACCAGACTATTATCAAGATTACTTTCTTTACCTAGCCACGACCCTTAGCACCATTGCAATGGTTTTGGTCCAAGATGATGACGAAGGTAATGAACATGTGATCTACTACCTTAGTCAGAATCTCCTCAATACTAAAACACATTATGCATATGTCGAGAAGTTGGATTTGGCTATCGTTCTGGTTATTCAACGCTTTCAGCACTATATCCTTTTACGTACAAGTACAGTGATTTATGAATGCAACCCTATGACCTATATCTTGACTTGTCAGTTTCTAGGGGGCAAGTATTCTAAATGGATCGTTATCTTGCAAGAATTCGATTTGGTCTTCACTATGGCCAAATCTAAGAAGTCACTTGTTTTCACTGAATTGATTTGTTCCCTTCCCTCCCAAGTTGTCCCTGCTGGTGTAGATGAACAACTTCTAGATGAGACCCTTTTCCTAATTAGCACCCTTGATCCATGGTACGGTGATATCATTGTGTATCTCCAAACCTCCACGTTCCGGTTTGCATTGACCAAGGATGATCGTTGAAGGATTCGACATCATTCCCAACCCTATCGTATTATTGGCGATACTTTATATCGTGTCAGTGTCGATTATGTTCTTCGCTATTGCCTTATGATCGAGGAAGCTAAAAGAGCTCTCAATGATTGCCACTCTGGGGCATGTGGTGGTCATATATCTGGTTACGCTACATCTCAGAAAATCCTTCGCACTGGTTATTTTTGGTCGTCTATCTTCAAATACTGGATTCTTGCTGTCCACAAGTGTCATGAATACCAAATTTACCAACATAAGATGGGCGCCCCACCCGCTCACCTACACCTCGTCATTATTGTTGGTCCCTTTTCCAAATGGGGCATTAATTATATGACATGTAACCCTCGTTCGGTCACAGGGCATGGCTATATTATCATCGCTGTGGATTATTTCACTAAATGGGCCGAAGCAATGCCTACATATTTTGCATATGGTAAGACAACAACTCAATTCCTTTTTAACCATGTTGTTTCTAGGTTCGGCGTACCCCAAGCCATTGTCATAGACCATGGCTCCCATTTAATAGATTACATGATGGTAGAATTGACATATGCATTGGGCTTGCGCCATGATGGCTTGACCCCATATTATCCTTAGGCCAACAGCCAAGTTGAAGCTGTGAACAAGGTTTTGGTCACCATGCTTCAGCGTACTATTGGGATGTAGAAGTCAAATTGGCATTTCATGCTTTTTTCAGCTCTGTGGGCCTACCAAACTTCAACCAAAGACGCAACTAGTTTCACACATTTCCAGCTGGTCTATGGTCTGGAAGCAACATTGTCGATCGAATATGAGAGTCCTTCACTTAAGCTAGCTATTGAACTCCTCCTTGAAACATCGCCTCAATAGGAACGCCTCTTATATTTAGAATGACTTGACAAGAATCGTCGTCTCACTGTGTTGGTCATTGAAGCACAAAAGAAATGAGTCAAATCCGATTTTGATCAATCGGTCTCCCCTCGCACTTTCTCTGAGGGTGATTTGGTACTACTATACGACCAAGCTAACGATAAGTTGGGAGCAAGCAAGTTTTAACCTATGTGGCATGAGCCCTATATAGTGAAACGTGTTTTGCATAAAGGAGCCTATGAGCATATCGATTATGAAGGAAATCATCTCGATAAGCCCCGAAACAGGCTTTACCTAAAAAATACTATGCTTAGGTCATCTTGCATGGTTACTTATGTACATTAGTCTGTGATTCATTTTTGTACAGCGTGGTTTTGTGTGATAATTTTCAAACAACTTTCCTGTTTACTATGCTTTTCTTGCTTTGTAGATGTCTGCACTCCTCATGTTGGTTTCACCGATGTTGCTTGCCGAAGTACCCATAACCTATCATCCATGGCATCGGCTATCTATGACCCTAACGGTGAGTTGATTGACCTTCAAGGTATCTACCTGTCTCGTACAACCAACAACATTTATGAATACCATGTGGTCATCGAACTGTTGTCAAAAGCCATCGCTCTAGGCATCAGAGAATTGGTTGTCAACCTAGATTCACAGCTTGTCGTCCTTTAACTCAGCGGGCAATATTCCATCAGGAACCCTCAAATATTACGAATTTATCTTCATATCCATCTATTGGAAAGACATTTTTATTATATTACATATCATCATATTCCTAGACGCATGAATACATTGATAGAAGCATTAGCTAATTACGTGTTGGACAAAAATTTATGAAACATGTAAAAGATAAGACAACCATTTGTACCATAATAGACAAGAAAATACAACATATATATATGTGTGTGTGTGTGTGTGTGTGTGTGTGAATGTTTGATACATCAGAACCCCAAAAAAAATATGTGTGTCTATAATAACATCAGTGGCTCATAGGCCTCGTACATCTGTGGCATGCAGGCCTCAAAAAATATGTAAGTGTTGGACCTAGGAACTACTCAGCATGGTGTTCATGGTAGCACAAAACACCTCATGCAACACGACTCAACAGTCGGCATATCCGATCTAAGACTCCCACTGTGTGCCTCTGTTACCGCCGGGCATGTCTTCTATCTGAGCATACTCTAGGATACCATGAGTCGACCCCTCAAGGTTCCTTGCGATCTCTTCCTCATTGTCGCTCCCTTCCTGATAAGGGGTGACAACATCAATAGGACGGGGGACACGCCTAGGTATTGGGGACATCCTAGCTAGTAGCTCTGGTCTAACATCTGCATAAACAAGAGAAATGTTATAAACATGCATATATCAAAAACAATTAAAAAACATCAAAATAAAAAATTTGATTTTTTACCTTCATCATCGAAGTCCTCTCCATCTGGTAAGGGCATATCTGGATCTCCACAGAAATTAGTGCCACTGTACAACCAGTCCTCCACGACAATATTCTATCGTCGTAGCCATGAGAAGAATGTCGTTCGGTATGACATATGCTGACCCCTAGTGATCATGGGCATCAGACGACTCCAGTGGGACATCCATAGATCGCGTGGCGCAGGAGGATCGACCTCAGTCAACTGATACTGGAACAATGGCACTCGTTCCAAGAAAAATGTCACAAGTACTGATATGAAGCCAAATTGCTTCAGATTCCCCACCTTGGCCTTGGACAACTGGCGCTTGATGTTCATCTTCATGGCCTCTACCTAGTTGAAGATCGTAGGAGCTATGTAGTCAATAGCAGAAAGGAACTTTAACTTGTTAGTCTCATGTTCCATCTGGGACCTCGCAACTCTGTTGATAGTCAACAGAGGCACCCTCAATGTCAAATCCACTACACTGGAATCTCTATCTTCCCACTCTTGGATTTTAGGGCCTCAGGACAGTGTTCGACAACCAGGGAAGATATCCTTGCCTCGATCAGACGTGACCCATACAAGTTCACTAGCTCACCTCTGTAAGACAATCCAGTGATGAAGTAGATATCTAAAGTTGTCAACTCCATCTCCTGGTCCCTAATGATAAAAATCTCACGATTGATGTCCCAAAGGCTTATCAAGTATCGAAGCAACTCAGGTTGGAACCGCATCCTTGGTGTAAGGAAAAATTTGAGGAGCCCGCAAGCCTTCAAAGCTTCTAGGAAATTTTGATCATTCAATGCTTGGGTGTCAACATCTTTGTGTTCTCTTTCCTTCCAATCCACCATTTTCAGCAATTTATCTTCTGCAAAAGCCATTAGTTTGAGTCAATTATCAATTTTGGCATATATAATTCAAGTTTTAACAGTCAGTTTTTGAGGAAAAATGGTTTTTCCCTATCTATGGTGCCGACATGCCTATTTTAGAAATAGTCACACCATTTGGCATGGATGGTTATGCAAATCACCCTCGGCTAGTGCGATCCCATGCCCAAAAATCACGTCGACTGAGGGTGAAATAATTTCTCAAAAATCTCCCTAAAAGTCAAAAAAAAGTTTCTAAAAACAAAAATGAATGGCATGAAAATGGAGCTCAGGGCTTCAACTATTACCTGGAACTGACGGCTCACCAATTGACCTCCCACATCGCCCGCAATATCCTCCATAACAACTAGGGAAAAAGTGAGTAAAAAGTCTTCACTACAAAGGTAAAATGGTAAATGGTAAAAATATATGTACTTTTCCCCTTTTTATTCATTTTTTCATGAAAATATTAGGTTTTGTAAATATTTTTGACCTATTTTACATCAAGGATTCGATAATACACTTTTCCTTACTTGTGAAGCTGTTATCACTCAGATTTTTCCTTAGAAGTTATCAAAGAAGGAATAGTCCGAGGGTAACCACAAACCTAATCTTTAAGACTTAGGTTCTAGCCAACCTAAGTCTAGAGAGGGCTCTCTCTTTATAGTTTAACTTTGTTTTGAATAAGATTTCAGGCTAGTTCTTAGTGTTCATGATTGTTTTGTTTTGATTGGATGGTGGAATTAAGATAATAGATGGGCAGAGCAAATATTTAGGCCATTAGGCTATGGAGTCAATCAAGAAAGGCTTAACTGGATCTAATCTATCACTAAGGTAATAGTCCACAGGGCAGGATAGCACAGCAAAAGAAAATCCCCAGGTTCAAATGGATGAAATAGTCCTAACCAGGGCAAATAGCAATGAAGAATCCTTAACCGAGATTAATATGAAGAAAGGAAGGATGATTAGTAGCAAAGGGCAATGAAGAATCCTTTGCTATGGACCAAAGGGGGGTAAACTATGGAAGTAAGGGAGCAATTAAGAATTCCAGACTAAGATAGCTTACTAGAAAACATATAGAAAGTAAACAGTTAAAACAAAGAGCATTTAAGCTAATTTTGAGATATCATTCCTTGTTTACTTTACAGATTTTATAAGAAACCCATATGAATTTTAATAACATGAAGAGAATGCAATATTCAAACACGAGGAGATAATACTTATTTGTTCCAACTGTGCACAAGAATCCAGTGAAATGTCCTTAGCTTTATTTCATTTCCAGCAAAACCAGTCCAGTCTTGAATATAATAGCTCCTTGGCTCAAAAATAAAATGTCTACAGAAATTTATTTTAATCCACCCTAATTACTTCAATTTACGAAGTATTTATAAAAAAAATGATACAAAACATCTCATAACTATACGAGAATTATTCTAGGAAACAGAAAATATCTTCAACACGAAGATAGAGACAAATGGAGCATTCTTTTCTTGTTATCCCTATTATTGTGATTGTTCTCGCTGTTTTAATTTGGATTTGGCTCTTTCAGTTGCTTTGTAGTTATGTGCTGGAATCACTTTCTATCTTCTACCTAATGATACTCTTTACCTGTTCTACTTTGATCCTGTCTTACCTGTTTTACCTAGTAGGCATGTTTTACCATGTAGATTTACTGCAGTAACTTTATAGTAAATCTGTCAGTTGTGTCCACCATTCATTGCCAGGTAATTACATCCTTATAATTTTTCTATAGATCTCATCAGCTTCTGTGTACTTGGCAAAATTTGGCTTGCTTATGAACAAGTGCTTGACCTCGTGCTCTATGTAAAATAGATTTTCAAGACTATCATATTGTAATTTTCCAGTGGGCAGAGATTTTACCCTTGAAGTACTAGCTTGGTTGCTGGCTAACTTATTTGGTCTTTCAATGTAATCACTTTGAGTCATTAGCTTGTCATTTATTACCATAGGATAGGGGAGTCATTTTTATCTTAAGATGCCATACTTTGTCATAAAACTGCCAAAGGCTAACATTAGCCTTGTTTGGCTTGTTGGAGCCATTTTCAGGTAATGTGCATAACTTTGTACCTTCAGTCTTTCATTCCTTGGCTTGATTTCTTTATACTTTTCTTTGATATCTTGGCTCTGTCCAGTAGGAGCCCTGAAGGAGGATACTTCCATGCTCTATTGCCTTTCCAACATTTGATCTTGTGAGGTGGAAGGTTCTTGTGTCCCTCCTGAAGGAGTGGTATGCATGCTTTCTATCCTTTCTGCTCCTAAAGTTCCTGTTGTCTCCTCAGTATATTCTTGCTCTGAAAATGGATTCAACCTTTCCCTCTTAGCATAGGTTTGGGCAACAAGTCTGCTGGAAGGAGTGGCCTCCTCTCTATCTCTTTTGAGGTTCCTCTCCTCATTTGAGGGAGTCTGCAAAATAGGAGGATTGCTCATGATTTGTTCTGGTTGAGCAAGTTCCTCTGAAATTTCAGGCTCTTCTGATACCTCTAGCTGCTCTGATGACCCTGATGGGCCTTGTTTCTCTGATGGTTCTGCTCCTGCTGTCTGCCCACTATGTCCCTGTGATTGCCTCTAAGATTGAGACTCTCCTGGCACCTGTACAAATGAATTCTCATAGAGTCTTCTGTCTAAGTCTATTAATACATTGTCAACAACAACCTATGTGCTATCTCGATCTATCAAAGTGTTTTCCACCCATTCAAATTGATTAGCATATTGTTCAATTTCAGGGATTCTATGGTGGATGCGAGGAGATAATTTATTCTTTTGTCTCCTATTACAAATTAAATCTAAAGGGTCATAATTCCATATAAAACTTTGTTTCAATCTCAATGTTTGGAGGATTTCATCTGCTTCCTTTTTAGCCTCCCTACTATTACATATAAATGGGCCAAGTTGATCCTTTATACTAAGCTGAGCTTTCTTCTTGCCTTTCATAAAATGCACCTCATCTGAATTGATCATTTGCCTATATTACTCCAGAGCAAACAATCTCATAGGGAGGTATCTACGCAATTTGTAAGGAGCCAGCTCACATCCATAGATTCTGATTTCAGTGTGGTTTTGGTACAAGTACCAATCCCCCACTTTATATTTCTTTGACAACTGTAGGACCCTCCTAATGTCTACACTAATTCTAGGGGGAGGGCTCCCTAGTAGCATAGTTGTCACAGGGTACACAAAGAGGTCTATGAAATTGGTATAAGAGTATTAAGAGTCAAATTGATGGATTAATGAAGTCCAGAAGATCACTGATCTAGGGTTGCCTTTGGTATCAAGCTTTTGGAGGGTGATTGGAAATCTATCAGCTTGATAATACAAGAATAAATGATATAGAACTGAGGAGTATTTAAACACTCTTTCATTTTCCAATCTGATGAATTGATCATGCATTTTATCAGCAATGAACTTTGCATAGTCAGACATGATGGCTGGTGGTTGCCCAGGAGAGTAGATTGGCATAAAGGATATTATGATTTCATCAACAAATCACTTGTGGTGTAGCCTAGCACACTTGATATCATGTCTACGATATCTCAGCAAAGGTTGGAGAATATAGTCCACAAGTAAGGGTGAGAGTCCTTTGGGGTGTATTGTTCTTCTCTAATGAAGGTCTAGAATAACTGAACAAGTCTGATTGATGTGAGTGTAGGGTACCTATTTAGCATATCTCCAATGGAAAGAGGAGTCAGGATTTGGCTTGGTTGTAATTGTAGCATGTCATTAATAGATTCAACAGTGATGGTAAATAAAACAGACTGGTCAGGGGTTCTTACTGCCCTTTGGATAGGATCATAGTTCATGTGGAAGTAATGTACAATCTCTGGGAATATATGAACTCTGGGGAACTGATACTTGGGTAAACATGATTCCTAAAGTCCAATGGAGTCCGCATGGTTCAGGTACTGGTCTCTATATTTATTTGCAAGTGGGAGATGGTTTAAATCCCTGTGAGGAGTCATAATTGGAATGACATTTAGTGCAATTGGGGCATTCATCCTTGGTTCTAGTTCAGAGTATTTTAGAATCACCAGGAAACTTAACTTACTAAATTACTTAGTATTTAAAGAAATTTAGTTCAAGCTTCGTAAGAAAACAGGTTTTCTCATTGAAGGTGGGGTAAATACCTAGTTTTGGCTTTTGAACGGAGTAATGGCGACCGTGCATTGTTTGCAGGAAGCACACACGGTTGAAAGGTGGTTGAGAGTTTCAACAAGTTCAGTAAGTTTTCAGTTAGTAGCAGGTTGACGGTTGCATGTACTTCGATGTTTGCATGGAGGTCAGAATGTTCTTTTTCCACGATAAAATGAAGAAACTATAAGTTTTTTGGTTTTATTTGTAAACTCAATGACTTTGGTGGGTACATTGGGAAAAGGACAGTTGGTGCCAATGGGGGATGTGATATTTTGGCATGTAGCGGAGGTGGTAAGTGGAATCCATTGCACTGCTTTTGGGATAAAGTGGTTTTTGGGAGAGGTTGTCCGATGCCATTCATCAGGCACCACGTAGCAAGGAGGTGAATAGTGAAACCACTTACATTGGGCGAGTGAAGGCTGGCCTTCAGAGGCCGCCTGATATGAGTGTCGACCATTAGATCTGAAGGGGTCAGATCGCATGGTGATCAGGGTGATGATTTGATCAGAGGTTTAATGGGGGGGAGGGGGCAATGGGTTTTTAATGAGTGGAAGGATTAACTAACTATGGATTAGGGAGGCTTAATGACGTCAGGAGTGATTTGATTGGCATGGATAGATTATTAATTAATCATTGATTGATTAATTAATCTCTTTGACTCGGTGGTGGATCATGGTTATTAATTAGCTGCTGATCAACTTAATTAATCCCTTTAAACTATGTTCATTAATAAGGCTTATGTTTCAAACCTTGGGGGCAGGATATTAACATATGGGTTGTAATAAATTATAAGGGAAAGGGTTTATCATTGGGAGTTAATGAATAGTGTTAGTGGTTAATATGAAATGAGAGTGGAAAGAGAATTCGCTAAGTATAATGTATATTAACTTTATTTTCTTTTCACATTTAAACATTATAACTTAGGCTAAATGTATTTTATGGGTTTTTGTGGAAAAAAGGGGATTTGTATGTGGGTAAATTATTTCCCCTAGGCAAATGGTGATTTTTCCTTAGGAAAAGGGATTTTTTATATGAAATGATTGAATTATGGAGGGGGTGAATGTTGGTGAGGGGATTTTAGTACTTAGACCCTATAAGTTATTGGGTCGAGGGTTTGATCCCTCCAAAAGTCAGAGAAGTGCTATGAGCCTCTTCAACTTAAGGTTTTAGGTACTTTTAAATTTACTTCTGGGGAAATTAGTAAACTTAATGGTACAATAAATGAGGTAATTAATCACTTGACTTGATGTAATTGCTCAGTTATCATCCATACTTTAGCAACTTTGATGATGAAAATAAATGATATGATTTTAGGTAATCATTCATTAGAATTTTGTAACCATGCAACTACTTACCCATCTACTCATCCTACCATTTTTTCTACTCTTTTTTAGGGTGCACTTAAACTCGCAAACCCTTATCAAACATTTTTCTTTTCTTTTACAATAAAAACTATCGAAGTGTATCCTTAGTACATCCAAGGGCTTAGATTAAACTGTTGAGCTTCTTTTATTTACTCTACCTATCTACTTATTTGCCAAGTTTAAACAGTTTGTTCAGATTTTATTCTCTATCTCTAAGCATGAAATTCAAATCATGGAATAACCAATGATTAAACTATTTGGTTACCATGGATTGTGGCATAAATAACAAGTTTCAAACAATCATTATTGTGCGAAAAAAGTAAAATAGTAGCGGCATTTGGACTTGCACACTTTCATGGTCTTTTTGTTTTTCCTTGGGGTTCATTTTTCATCTTTTTTTACCCTTTTACTCTTTTTGTCCTTTGATTTTTCTTTTAGGACATACCTTCTTTACATTTTTTAATTTTTTGATTTTTTGAATATGGAAAGAATTTGATGAAAGTAAAGGTATGTACATATTACAGATTTGACCTCAGATATTCAAAAATTATGACACCTATTGGTATAGGAACATAACAGAAGCAACAGGTGATGGATGTTCAACGATGACGATGAGTCACATTTCAGCTCTTTTCTCGACTCATTACACTCATATGAAAAGATTACTGAGTATTTTTTCCCTTTTTGACTCGCTAAAGAGAATAAAAATGGGGGTCAACTTTCAACTCTTTTCCAACCCTTTAAAAGTGAAAAGATGGTCTAGCCCCTGTCATTTTGAACTCATTAATGGATGTGAAATGTCATGCACCCATTATAAGTTTACCCCTTTTTTCAGGCTGGGAGGCACTATTTATGAAAAAGGTGCTCATTGACTGAAATGGTCAAGCGGTTCTCTCAAGTATTGTTTACTACCTTTTCGGGCTCGAGAGACACAAATGTACAAAAAGGGACCATGTGGAGTTTTCTTTTACGTGTCTTTTTTAAACTCTCTAAACATGAAAAAGATACCAAGTTACACCTTTGTCGGACTTGTTAAACTATAAAACGACATCGGATTCGTCACCATGACGAACATGAGCTTCTCCTTCCTAGGACTTGTTAAACTTACCAGGTCAGATTCATCTGAAGGATGAACTTACAGTGCAAGCATATGCTATCCCCTTCAAGCTTATGATTAAAAAATAATTGGGGTACTCGCCAGAAATGGTGGGGGAAAAATATGTAAATCTATCAGTCGTGTTGGCAACTCACTCTTGAACATGACACTCTTTGCTTCGTGTCGGGTTGGGACATCCTCCTTTCTATCGTTGACCTTCTTGGATTTGGGCTGTCCATTTTTTCCTTCCATCAGATCTCTGCCATTTCATCATGACCACCAATCCCATGGATCCAGAAGCTGCCAAACTTCCAATTGTGTCGCAGATATGTTCAAGAGTTGTCCTTCTGCAATAGCACTTACCTCTAATTCTATGTATCATCCAAATCATTTTGCATCCTCTTGTCTCCCGTCAATGATGTGGGATCCATTATGTCCCTCCTTCGACACAGTCACTTTCCATCGACTTCAAATCATTATCTAAGAATTTTATCGAGAGACTCCCTTCCAGTACCTTAGAGTTCACTTCCCTTAATGACAAGTTCTTCACACTTGACGGCAAGTTCACATCATTGGCTTTCGATCGAGTGATTTCATGGTTTTTCGACTTCAGTTCATGTATTCACATCCCACGAATTGTGTTGATAGTACCTTGAGGGCCATTGTCATTATTGCAGGTTTATCTCGCACTTGTTAGCAGTTCACATCATTGACTAGTAGTCAAGTGACTTTCTAGCATGTTCAATGTCAACACATCTATTCGCATGCTAGGATCTGTACTTTGATCGGTTCGTGTTGGAGCGCAAGAACTTGGACTTAGATCACACAAGTCCAGGTTGCAAAGTGTTGTGACATGGTTTATGATGATATGCATGTCTCTTTCAGATGGCTGGTTGTGACTAGACCATGAGTTATCATATGTGATCCTTCTCATTATTGGATGGCTACGACCATACCTTGGTTTCATTATGATCCCCTTTGGCGGATGGCTGCGCCCATACCTGGATCCATTTACATGATCATTCTGTGGATGGTGCCCATGCCATGATTCATGTATCATTTGACAGAGATATCAGTTTATGTATATGTATCTATACTTGCTTGCAGGTTTTCCGATGGCAGACCAATTCCTTGCACTGATTTATAAATCATTTCATCCCTCACTCCGGCTTGGCCTTCATGCTTTAGGGGGCATCTATTACACAAAATTTTGTCACTGTCCCTGTACTCCCTATTCCTTGATCCTCAAGGACCTCTACAATGAATGCTGCATGCTTTTCCTTCATGAAGAAACTCCCATTGTGTCCCTCTTCATGAGCAGATCATTTCCCTTTTCCACCATTTCCCTTGAAACTTCTGTTTTGCCCAGTTTACAAGACTAGCGCTAATGGCCTTTGTCTCCCTGGGCCAATGTGTAGAGGTTAGCACTATTCTCCATAATGACCAGTGTGACTGAGCTATGTTCTAGTCATGTTGGTCTTGTTATGGAAAGTTTTTAAAATTAGAGCTGAAGCTTCTAGCTCTAGAAGCTCTGTAACAGAAGTCTGGTAAATGGTTTGGCCTGATGGGGTCGAGGATGATAGTTTGGGCTCCTTTCCCCTATAATTATGGAACTACTTAAAGGGATAAGTCCTTATCCCATGAAAAGAGGATCCATCTCCCATCCATATTTCTTATATAAACCTCCCTTCTTCCCAAGCACAAACTAGTTAGATTTTTGGCTGAGTGTGAGTATACTATTTTGGATTAGACAAGCAAGCTATTACTAGTTGTAGCCATCTAGTTGTGTGAGGGAGAAGTGTATTTTGCTTGGAGTGAAACTTAAAGGGAAGATCCTTTATACTATTGTTGTTTGAAGCCATCATGGAGTGCTAGCAGAAGTGTGTGGGAACCTGGTCTTGTCAGAGGAAGACTGTAGCGTCAAGACGACTGGTTGTAACCTCTCTTTTATATTAATATATGAAACTATCGATTGATTTCCTACATCTTTTGTAATATTACATTTCCATGTCTTAACACTTCTTGACTCATTAAGTAGGTTGAATTACAATTTGTCTATTACTATGTTTGTGTGTTTTTGTTGTTTACTTGTTTTAGGAACTTGAAGAAGGAAGTGAGAGATTGTTGGAGCAAGCAAGTGAGGACAACATCAAGAAGGATAAGAGACCAAGAGGTAGGCCCTCTTAATTGATTATAACCTAAAGAAATCTTCCTTAGAATGTATCTGTTGTGGCTAGATCCATTATCGGGCTAGAGGAATTCGTTCATGTTCGCACTTATAATTTTACTTCACCACAATAACATAATCATAATAGCATGTAGACATGTAACAAGTAAGTGCATCAACACATACGTATTCTAGCTAGGGTCCAATAATCAACACAAGGCCATATTAACCATTACTCTATTGTGCACATTGCTACATGCAACCATCAATGTGCATAAGCAATGCATAAT